>VURO01050552.1:12778-28395 GCA_015108175.1 Pelvicachromis taeniatus | reverse complement strand
ACAGTTGGAAAACCATTTCAGGTGACGACCTCATGAAGCTCATCGAGAGAACGCCAAGAGTGTGCAAAGCAGTAATCAATTTTGAAGACTATAATATAAACATGTTTTCAGCTATTTCACGTATTTTTGTTTACTACATTATTCCATGTGTAATCATTTGTAGTTTTGATGCCTTCAATGAGAATCTACAATGTAAATAGTCATGAAAATAATGAAAAAGCATTCAGTTTTGGTATGAGTAAATCATGTCAGAGTAGCAAAATGGTAAAGAATGTGCTGTTAAGAATTTTTATACAGAAATTGCGGCTAAGGTGTCAGAACAACTGCAAAATATTTTATCCTGTGATGGAGAAAATCTCAATGTGGTCTTTTTTTTACCGTCCTTGTTAAGAGGTCAGAGCCAGCGATTGCACATCTTGGAAAAGGAAACTTTAGGCTAAAGAACTCAGGACAAAGATGCTTGTTAATTCTGTGGGTATGATAAACGACAATTACTGGCTTACCTTTAACACTCTGATGCCCTCACATTGTGTGTCTGTGGGTGTGTATTTCTGTCTGTGACTCTATTTTTGTTCACAAGGGTGTGTGGGTGAACACAAAGCACTGCACACTGAAGCACCAGCTTTGTATAAAAGACTACTTCACTGTGCAGTTGTATGGTAAATGGCTGGCTGATCAGTAGTGTTTTCCTCAAACCACAAAAACAGATTTTAATATAGCTATATTATGCAAGAAGGCAGACCCAAAACTACTCTACAGAGTGGCACCTAAAAAAAGATTGTTTCTTCACCCCAATAGCGCGTCCCTTAAGAACCTGTCCACCCTATTTTCTTCCACTAACTTCAATATTGGTTTAATTATTGCTTTAAACCAGTAGCCAGTGCTGCTGTTTTTCCAGTGAAGACAGTCAAGCTCATAACATAACTGAATGCCATTTTTTCTGTTACTTTTAAACAAGAACAGCTGAGTGAGTATCATCAGATATATGGCCACTACAATCGTTGTACAACCTAACATCTATTTGTCCTTCTTGTTCTGTGGTTGCAGCAGACAACCTGCAGGGTACAGAGCTTGAGGTTATGGGAGAACGTATAGGGGAGAGATGAGCCTGTTAATGACTGAAGACCAATAATGATAATGGAAGTGGTGGCAACAGGACAACTTTCAACCAAGTACGCGCTCCGTCTCTGACCTCGTTTTTCTCCCCTTGTTAGACTTAATATCCTCTCTCAGTTGTTAATGCAGTTGTTCTGTACCAACTGTGACATCGCCATGTACCACTTCTTAATATTTGATTACATTTTGATTTGCTGCTGTAATGTGGCATGCTTCACATCAAACTTAGCCAGCATTATATGCACACAGAAGGAGGGATTCATAATCCGTAGGGCCTGAGTCGATAAGGCCGAGAACCATTTTTATGAAGACTGGTTTCATCTAATCTGTCCTGTTTCTGACATAGAAGAGAGCTCAGTTTTCCCTGCAGTGAGTCAGAGTTTTCTGTTACTCTCTGTCTTGTGTTCTGAGGTAATTTGGTGTCTCTGCCAAATACACCAGTGACTCAATAGAGCATCTTTTCCTACTAAGATGGGGAGAAATGCTCCAAACCTCTCAGGTTCTATTTCTCAACCATACACTGTGTTCTTGCACACTGACGGTTTTAATCTTACGCATGGTATCTGCATAAACTAAATCTACCTAATGATGTTTCATTTTGCTGTATTCAAGAGCAACATTTAGCCTTTTCAGTGGTTTGTAGATCCAACATACACTGCTCAAAAAAGAAAAAGAAATGAATAAACAAAGAAACATCAAGCATAGCATCAAGTCAGTTAAACTTGTGAGGTATTGATCTGGTCAGTTAAGTAGCAAAGGAGGTTGTTCATCAGTTTCAGCTGCTTTGATGTTCATGAAATTAACAAGCGCTGCACCCGAAGGGCAACAGTGAGACAATCCCCTTAACAGGAATGGTTTCACAGGTGGAGGACACTGACTTTTTTTTCACTAGTTTAGCTTTTGATTAGGGTCAGTGTCACTACTGGTAGCATGAGGTGATACCTGGACCCTACAGAGGTTGCACAAGTAGTCCAACTCCTTCAGGATGGCACATCGATGGGTGCCATTGCCAGAAGATCAGTCGTCTCCCAGCACAGTCTCAAGAGCATGGATGAGATTCAATGGAGGAGAGCTGGAAAGGGCAGTAGTAGGTCCTTAACACATCAGCAGGATTGAAATGAGGATGAAGGAACAGGATGAGCACTGCCAGAGCTACAACATGACCGCCAGAAGGCCACTGTTGTTAATGCCTCTTTCAAAACAATCAGAAACAGATTTACTTAGGGTGGCTTGAGAGGCTTACATCCTCTAGTGGGCTCTGTGCGCACTGTGGAGCTTGATTGAGAGCGCCACCACTGGCCCCCTGTGCTTTTCACAGATAAGAACAGGTTCACCCTGAGCACATGTGACAGACGTGAAAGACTCTTGAGAAGTCATGGAGAACATCGTGCTACCTGTAACATCGTTCAGCATGTCTGGTTTGGTGGTGGGTCAGTGATGGTCTGGGGACACACAGATCTCTACGGGCTAGGCAACCGCACCCTGACATTAGGCATCAGGATGAAGTCCATGGACCCATTGTCAAACTCTACACTGATGCACTGGGTCCTGAGTTCCTCCTGGTAACAATGCAGGCAATTCCTGAAGGATAAATGAATTGATAACAATGACTAGCCCACATGCCTGACCTAAATCCAACAGGCAATGTGTTTCAGTCCATCTGACACCGCCAGATTGCATCTCATACTCTCCAGGAGCACAGTGATTCCCTGGTCCATATCTAGGAGGAGATCCCCCAGGACACACACCTTCATCTCATTAGGAGCATGCCCCGATGTTGTCAGGCGTCAAACACGTGGAGGCCATACAAACTACTGAGTACCATTTTAAGTTCCTGCAATGAAAGTTTGGCAAAGTGGTCAAACTTGCTGCTTCAATTTATCACTTCTGTCTTTGAATTCAGCCTTTTGTAGGTCAATCAAATGATGTGACATCCTTTCATTGCATTACCTGGCCCTTATCAACCAAGCATAATTTTTTTTAAACCACTGAGATCTGATGTTTTTCCAAAATGTTCATTTATTTTTTGTGCAGTCTATCTTTTTATGGTTTTTATCATGTGTTTACACTGTAGATAGGTTAACTAATTTAACTCTATGTCATGATGACAGTATAGCATCATTAGCATGATTGTGAATTTCTGCACTGGCATCTATTTGGGTATTTCTCTGGCTACATTTAGAAAAGGATTATGGGAATTTAACAAATGCCTAGTTGACTAGGTTCTTTGTATATGATGGTTTCTGTCTTCTTTGTGCTAAAGAACCAGCAAGACCACAAACATGAACAATACATTACCACTTGTTCCACAAATGTTTAACAATGCCGGTTTATTATTATTGTTTAACAATAACGGGTGGCACTAGACAGCAACAGAATGTAAAAGCTCTGTTCAGCAACAACAAACTACCAATTCACTACAACGCCGATATCCACAACTGTCACTAGTACACTGTAAGCCAAGTACTAGTACCTGTGCTGCTACAATGTCATGTTTCCAAATCCAGCCAAAGTTGCAACAAGTTTGAGAAAGAGAAAATTGGTGGTGGTTCTGTAGAAAAAAGAAAAGGAAGAAAATCCGATGATTTTTTGTATGCTAGCCCCTGATATTGCTACTGATGTCAGTCATGTCAAGTTTTGTCTGTTTTGTGTCAGTTGTATTCTCAGTGGGAATGCCAGATCGTTGGTTCCCCTATCCCTGTAAAATAGGTATAAGTTATACATTTTAATAAAAGACTAATTCTGAACAATAACTTTGCCTTAAAGTGTTTTTTAAGATAATGACAGCCAATGAGAGGGCACATGCAATATAATATACGTGGATGAAGAAAGAGCTAGGTTTATATTTAACATGGTCTGTGTGACCATCCATTAGGAGAATCACATTGACATATATGGTGTCCTCTCATTGACTGACTGGCCCAGACTCTACTATAAATGATTAAATTACTTTGTGACGTCACAGTACTAAAAATCAATGGACTGTCATCCTTGAATACTAAATACACTAGTGACTGTGTGTGTGTGTGTGTGTGTGTGTGTGTGTGTGTGTGTGTGTGTGTGTGTGTGTGCGTGCACCCCCGCTCCTCTTTTTCTTCCTCTCATTAATTCTCGTCCTCATCAAGTGTCTGTCTCACCACTGTGTTTGCCAAGAATGAAGTCAGCACACGTGCATGTACACACGCAGACACACACACTTCACGACACAGTGGCAGAAGCCTTCTCAGTCACGACTCACACAGCACAAGCACACACTCTCTCAGAAACCAATAGAGGAGATAAAAAGTGAGAAAGAAAGAGAGTGACAGTAGTAACACTAAAAATCGAAAGTAAACTAAAGTCTGAAGCCTTATTTGTGCACCCCAGATGCTGCATTGTGTGTTACATGAGTTAATATTGCATTGTTGGATAAGCTGGATTTATTAAAGCCAAAAAATATTGGCCACTGCACAGTGTGAAGGTAATCGCCACAAAGTAAGAACAATTTACCACACAGATTACTAGTTAGCTTTCGTGCAAAATTCCAATATTGCCCTGGCATTGATTATCAAGGAAGAAAAGATGAGGTGTAAAATGGACAGCGTCCATCTTCTGGGCACCATGAGAGATACTTTTAGACACTTAGTAGTTTATATGGTTTATTGTATTTACACTTTGTGTAAATAGTGATATAAATATTTTATTTTGAACAAGAATGTGAATATTCATCATGTAATTCATGAATAAAGGGGAACTACTATCTGTGAGAGACTCACATGTACTCAATATAATGTAAGGTTTTTAATGTAAGGCAAAGTAAGCTCTCCTGAATGACTGAAGACAACTGTCCAAAACAACGTACAGACACTTTGATTTTTCTTTTAATGGTTACTTTTGTCAAATATGATATTCAATATGCATCTATATTATTAAATATCACTATTCACACATTAGGAAATCTTAGTTCATCTAAGACCAGTCAGATCAGCCTAGAGACTGCTTAATGACTAAAATCAGTATTCCCCAACTGGTTGGTGAGTGGTTGCAGGTGGTGCATGGTGCATTGTTAAACACTGTAGAGCTATGATTTTTAATGCAAATTCTGATGTTATTTTAGATCACAGACAGTGATTTCTTTGATATCTCGCTGGCATTATTGTATCATCTTTGTTTGTCCAGGTATGAGCAATGGTAGTATCAGGCCTCACTCACACAGGCCTAGAAGCCAGTTGGTGAACGGTAGCTAGAGAAAAGTAAAATTTAAGAATTTGCTGCAGTGTAGTCCATGCGATTCAATGACAAATTAATGTGTGTTGCAATAAATTGCAAATAAGACAGTGGTAAGATCTACTGAGGCAGCACTGCTGTACTGTAAAAAAGAGAAGACCAAGTCTTAGCCCAGGTGTAGCATTCCCACATTGGAAGGCTACAGGTACTTGAGTAAAATATACACAGTGGCTTGAAGTATGATTACACTTGGCAATATAGGCCATGCATAATAATCGTGCGTAATTGTGTGTGTCTAAATACAGTGTCTATATGTGTGCATGCACCATAAGCTACAAGCAGAGTGTGTTATGTAGGCTGTGGCGAGTGATTGATCGTAGGGAGCAGGGAAAAGCAGGTTACTGCAGCGCTTACACACACACATTCATTCCCTCTCTTAGTGCGCTCCTCTTGGCATTTCTCATTTCCCTCTCTCTCTCCCCCCTCCCCCCTTGTTGCATCTCCATCTTTGCCTTCCCTCCTCCTTCCATTCCTCTTCCAAACCTCTCTCTCGTTTTCCATACATCACTTTCACCGCCGCTGTCCCTCCAGCAATCACTTTTCCCTGCTTCCTGTGGTCTCCCTCCTCTTGCTCTAAACTCTTCACTGCTCTCCATCCTTCTCACGCCTTCTTTAACAGCCAAGCCCATCTTGTATTCTTTTTCTGTCCTGTTATCCAGAGCCCAAGGGAACAGAGAAACAATGTCACGTGTCTTCTACTTCCACCACCTCCTCCTTTTTCCCTCCCTCTGCTCTCTAGCTGCAGTAGTACTCTACAGCTACTCTGGCAAGGGGCTTCATTGCTCTCAGAGGGCTCACTCTGCTTCTCTCGCTCTACCCATATCTACATCTATCCATTTACTGTATCTATCCATCCATCCACGCAGAATGCTGCAGGATGTGTTGAATTTCAGCGACTGCAGTTTAAAGCTGTATTCAAAGTTGAATGTAAACATGGCAGCTATGAATCCCTAACTGCTGGTTCCATTGTGATGTGAGGTGGCACTTGGATGTAAAAAGGCAATATGTGCATATTTAGCTACAAATTTAAATTTTAAAGTAAACCCTTTTTTTATTAATCTGAAGACATCTGAATGTGTCAGCTTCATATCTGAACGGGCACCCTGGTAACCTTTCCATAAATGAAAAGACAGTTTTACTCTGTGGGAGACAGCTCATTTATATATCACTTTCAACACAGCGCAATTCTGAATGTACGCAATCACATTAAAAGATAGGCAGGCACAAGATTGCTCTGCGTTTCCCCTGCATCTCGAATTGCTCATTTCACTAATATGACAACAATTCAAAAATAATCCAAAACATTGTCACACTCCTTAAGAAATAGCTAAAAATTTAAAAAGGGAATTTTTTCCAGGACTAAGGACAATGTCTGACCATGAGTCTGTCTCAATGTAAGCAACATTATGTTCCACCAAAAGATGCAGTTAATCTTTTTATGTTCATTGCTGGAGGCAAACGCAGACTTCTCAAAGAAACCAAAAAACCCTTTCTTTTACATTGTGTTTTTTTTTTACACAATTTTACATTTGTTATGGCTTAAAATATTTAGCCTTTTAGCATTTTAAAAGATGTTATAACATTTTGTAACAAATTAAGCAAGCAAACTGTCAGGTGACTCCGGTGGAAGGAACAAGGATCTCCTCCATTGCACTGATACTCTTTTAGTAGAGGAAGCAGACTCTGAGGATAAAGGGCACAACCCTTGTGTTCATTTCTAGGTGCAGCCAGGTGGCAGAAGGCTTCCACTTTAGTGGCCCAAGGATTTCATCTCTGGTTTTTGCAGATAACATGGTTCTGTTGGCTTCATCAGATGGTGACTTTCAGTTTGCATTGGAGTGCTTTGCAGCCAAGTGTGAAACGGCAAGAATGAGAATCTGTCCGAGGCTATTGTCTTCAGCTGGAAAATGGTGGAGTCCCAACTCCAGGTCAGGGATGAGTTGCTGTTGCTCTCATATCTCGGAGTCTTGTTCATAAATGAGGGGCAAGGGGACTGGGAGATTGGCAGTTGGATTAGTGCAGCATCTGAAATGATGATGACACTGTATCAGTCTGTCGTGGTGAAGAGACAGCTGAGCATATAAGGAAAGCTGGTGATTTACCGGGCGATCTATGTCCCTACATAGAGTATGTGTAATGACCAAAAGAATACTATTGTGGATAAAGGCAAGCAAAATTTGTTTTCTTTGAAGGTTGGCTGGACTCAGCCTTAGCAATTGGGTGAGTTCAGTTATTAGGAAGGAACTCAGAGTAGAGCTGCTACTCTCTTGCACATCAAAAGGAGATAGTTGAGGTGGTTCGGACATCTGATTAGGATGCTGCCTAGGTGCCTCCTGGGTTAGGTGTTCTGGGTATGGCCTATTAGGAAGATGCCCTGGGGCAGATTCAGGACATGCTGAAGAGATTATGTCTCTCCGCTGGCCTGGGAATGCCTTACGGTTTCCCTGAATCAGCTGGAAGAGGTGGCTGGGGAGAGGGAGGTCTGGGTTTCTCTGCTTAGACTGCTGCCCCTGTGAACTGGCCCTGGATAAGCAGTATCAAACGGATGGATGGATCCTTGTCACACTAACAAAATTATCTATTTTAGTGACAGACCTCTGTGGCGGGTTCATATGTGTGCATCTTGCATGAAAGACTGAACAGGGAAGGAAACAACTCCTTGCCCATATACTGAGACAAACAACAAACTTTTGGAATTTGAAAAAAAGAAAACAGAAAGTACATGAAGAACATCAAGTATATAATTAGACTGTATCTTAAAATGACTCCTGCCTTCTACTGTTTTTTTAGATCATCATGAACAAAAAGTTCTAATTTGTAACTGGTGCTTTAAATGAAAGTTACTAGGGTGGTTGCTCTTCTGTAAAGCTCCACCATTAGTTGTAAAGTCAGTAAGCCACCAATACAGTGCTTCTTCAGAAATGCTCTTCATATCAAGGCCTTAGCAGAATGTTACAAGTAGCAGCCCTGGACGATGTACACCTTTTAGCTATCACATTCATGGGGAATTAACTGACTGATAATGATTATCAGGTATCTGGTTAACAGTAAAACTCAGTAATGACATTTCTAGAATTTTTATATGATTTTTTATATGATATGAATTTGTTGCTCTGAATAATTTCCATTGTTTTCTTTCAATCATCTAGCTGTAATTTCAATGCTGGGACAATCTACTGGTGCTCAGTGGCATAACGAAAAGTTAGGTATGGCTCAAGTTGCCCCACTTTGCCATTTGAGCTTAATTGTCAAAGGAAAGTCAGCAAAAGTCCATTTGTGATTTTATTGTTGTTCACACTGTAGAAAAATCACTTGGGGAGGCATTTATCTCCACCAGGGATAAAAATAATTCAGCAGAGGCAAGAATATGTAGACTACCCCCCAGCAAATCACATGGAGTGTATTCCCACTCTGAAAACGTTTAAAAAAAGAATTTCGGAGTATACAGTTGAAGAACACTCTGTTGTGCTGCTCATCAGTAGGTGAATCCACTACGCTGTAAATCCCCTGTGTTAATCCAGCATATCTGTAATATTCCTTAAACAGAATACATTTTAGAATTTTCCATACTGCTCTTTTAGAATTCTAATTTTTTCCCTATGAACTTGCAAGTTTTAACAAAAGGTTAGGCTCTGTTAAGAAAATGTTCTGGAACGCATTAAATGGGACCTGTATTCCCATTCTCTTACAAACCCAACAGACCTCTAATACAGTGCTCTGCAGCAGGACACTTTAGATGTGATCTGCTAAAGACATGCAAGGGGAACTATAGTATGCTACTTTCTGAAAAAGTGTTGCATTGTGTGTGGCTTGTCATCAGTTCTTGGAGACACTATGTGGTTAGCAGAGGTGATGAAAACATCACTACATGTGAACACACCTTACTCGAAGACTGGCTGCAATGTATGTTTGCCTGTTTAGCTCCCATGGCATCAGTTAACATCTTGTAAATACGAGTGACATGATGATGGGGTAAAGCGGAAGGCCTAGCAACACAACCTCAAGCAGTAAAAGACCACCGGTTTAAAGTTCTAGTTAAATCCAGCTGTGATTTTCCTTCCTTCTTGTTTAGCTTCAGCATCTAGTGCTTTCAGCTTACTATATAGAGATAGAATAGTAGAAGTAAAGAGAAAGAGCAATGCAGGAAATTATGCTACCCTTCTGTTGGCTATTGCCATAACAACAAACCAGCTCCCCGATCTCTTGCAGAAGTGACATTTCACTTTGCCCTGGTTGCTGCTCCCTGCAGGGACGCTCTGATCCAGCCTGTGTACGTGTATGTGTGTATGTGTCCTCATTAAAGAAAGAGTGACTGAGGAGGAGTGGCCCTGATCACAGACACACACACACACACACACACCTTGTAAAACCAGACCTCTGCTGTGTCTGTGCAAGTGTATTTGAGATTAGAAAAGAGACAAAGTCAAGCTACTTGATGCAAACACACAAACTGACTGAGAGTAAGGATTAATCTAAAAATTATTGATGATGTGTTGTCTGTAATATTGTTACACTATCACTGAAATAACTGTGTGTGTGTGCGTATCTGTTTTTTGCCTCATCTTTACAGTCAGTAAAGATGAGACGTTATGTAAAAAACTACTGTGATTGGTGTTTCCTGTTTCAGCACCTATTCCCATACCAGCACTGATCCAGTGGTTTTTGTTTTGGTTTATTATTTAGAAGATTGCAGTGAGTCCAGCACACCTGAAGTGCTAGTCTAAATGGTTAATGGGACTGTGTTGATATCACAGATCAAGGGAGTAACAACCAACACATCAGTTGTAACCATGGCTTTAGACATATCCTGTTTCATTGTGGTAAACTTCTGTTTTTTAATTTCCCATCTTTGTCTTCTCAACCATCTATGATTTCGCTTTGTTAACTCCTGCTGTACTTATACCCCTTTTACTTATTCTGATAGTCTCTTTGCCAGCTCCTGCCCTACCTTGTTCAAAGTTTGTCTCCTCGTGCCTCTCCTTGTGTTTTGCCATCCGTAGTTAAGAGTAAATATTCAGGCTTCTCTGTATATCTATGTTGTCATAGAATATCCCAAATATGGTCATCTCAGGCACTGAGCTCTGGCTACAAGCAAACAAGGTTCACCCACTCACATGTCTCAATCTTTTTTGGGGGAGGGGCATCTAATTAGAAGAAAGACCCCTTAAGGGAAATGGGGGGGAAAAAAAGCTAAAACTGCTGGTTGTGGAGACTAGATGAACTGAAGGGCTGCTCGAAGGCCCAGTATAAAATATAAAAAAGTATTCTTTTGAACTGGAAAGCATACAGAATGACTCCAGTCATAGAGTCCAAGAATAGCAATATGAAGCTGGAGGTAAGTGTGATGCACCCTTTTTTGATAAGTAACTTTTGTTTGCCTCCATTTGGGTCATTACACATTAAACATGAATACCATTGCAGGACAAACAGCTTACAATGAAGTTCAAGTCAAGTAGTAAGCTGGTATGTCATTGGTTCTAGTTCTCCTTGAGTTTGTCTTTTTAAAAAAAAAAAAGTATTTTCTGTGTGGATTCCAATGCAGTTAAATGAGCTGCTCACAGCTTCCTTTTTTGCAGAAATCTGTCTAGGACCTGACCTTTGACATATTCCATTTGACTGGGGGGACTGTGACTGATTCATCTGGCACTGTGACATGAAACTCCAGTTTGTCAGCTGAGGAACAACCTGTCCATTGACCGCTGCAGAAGGATTAATGATTAGTCAGTCAGTGCCATGGGTATGACTAAAGCAATTATCTAATGATGCACGACTGTTTATTCGGGCACTCCTGAGGAATGGCTACAATACATAAATGGAAAACGCGGTGAAACTTAAGAGATTTAAGAGCATATATTGGTCTCTAGTGATTGATTTGGTAAAATTGAATTCCTGCCCGAGTGAAATCAGTTAGAGCAGAGGAGTGTCAGACTCAAGATGGAAGCTGAATGTAACAACCTTGCAATTCAGTTTAAACGCTTGGCAGAGATAATATTTCAACATTTTCTGTCCTAACTGTAAATCTGGCCTCGGCCATCAAGTTAGAGGATGAAGAGAAATTGGCTGACACTAGTGTCGTTATGTGGACCCACTGCTGGGTTTTAAAAAGCTGAAATGTTTATGTTTGTGATAAATGCTTGAGCAGAAATGAAACTGAAAGCAGAATTACAGCAGGACAAATGTCCACTTCAAGTTAATTGCAGATGTATGAATCCCCCCACAAATATCCCAAATTATTCACCCTAGAGGAACGAATTTTAACAAAGCCTCGCCAGGCGATTACCCCACCAAACTTGGATCTTGAGTGAAATGGGTAGCCATGGAAACAGCCTACACATTTCAGTATCCAAAGCAGGAACCACTTATACAAAAGCAAACAAGCACAAACACAGACACAAAAATAAAACCTATTCTTAACCCCACTTAGAAGAACATCGCTAAAATAAATCCAAAACTAAAATGATTAGAACTGTGGACTCACCCGGTGAGGACAACTACAAAGTCCATGACGTTCCAGCCGTTCCTCAGGTAGGAGCCCTTATGTAACGCAAAACCAAGGGCCAGGATCTTAATTCCAGACTCGAAACAGAAGATGGCTATGAAGTAGGGCTCTGTCTCCTCCTGCAGGGGAGAGGAAAAGGATGGAAAGGGAAAAGAAATGGGAAAAGGAATATAAAAAGTGGAGTTATGGGTAGTTAGGTGAGTAGAGAGACAAAGAGAAGGGAAGAGCAAAAAGAAAAAGAGTCAGGGAAGTTTTTTGTTTTCTTTAGGGCTTTTGTTTTTAATGGCAGGATAAAAGATTCCTTAAGAACATATACAAATCAGGCAGAGATTATCCCTACTGACAGGTGAAGTGAATAACACTGATTATCGCTTCATGATGCTATCTGTTAGTGGTGGGCTATATCAGGGAGTAACTGAACATGTGGTCCACAAAGTTGATGAGTTAGAACCAGGAAAAATGGGCAAGTATGTGGATTTAAGCCAGTTTAAAAAGGGCAAAACTGTGATGCCTGACTGGGTCATAGCATCTCCAAAACTGTAGCTCATGTGGGGTTTTCCTGGTCTGCAGTGGTCAGCAAGTATCAAAAGTCCAAGGAAGGAACATTGGTGAACCAGCACCAGGCTCATGGGTGTCCAAGGCTCACTGATGCATGTGGGGAGTGAAGACTGCCCAGTGTGGTCAGATCCAACAGATTAGCTATTGTAGCTCAAATTGACAAAAAGAAGTGCTGGTTCTGACAGAAAGGTGTCAGAATACACAGAGCATCACAGTTTGTTGTGTATGGGGCGACATATGCAGATGCCTGTCCACCAACAAAAGTCCTCACAAATATTAGAACTGGGCCACAGAGCGATGGAAGAAGCTGGCCTGGTCTGATGAATCAGTTTGTCTTTTAAATCACATGGATGGCTGGGTGTGTGTTGCTTACCTGGGAAGATGTCACGCCAGTAAAGGCTGCTGTGAAATATTCTGCTGGGCCCTGTCATCCATATGGATGCTACTTTGACACATACCACCTACCTAAGCATTGTTGCAGACCATGTACACCCTTTCATGGAAAAGGTATTTCCTGATAGCTGTGGCCTTTGGTAACAGGACAACGCGCCTTGCCAAAAATGCTTCAGGTCTGTGGGATGTGCTGGACAAAGAAGTCCGATCCATGGAGGCTCAGCCTCGCAACTTACAGGACTTGAAGGATCTGTTGCTAAGATCTTGGTGCATGTGGAGTCCATACCTCGATGGGTCAGGGCTCCATTGGCAGCAAAAGGGCCCAAAACAATACTAGGCAGGCAGTCGTAATGTCATGCTCCTGAGTCTGATGACTCAGTGGTTTTGTTTTGATTAATATTATCTTATGTTTTGGTTTAATTCTGGTTATGTTTCCCTGAGATTTTCTAGTTCTTAGGTTTTGGTTTCTGTCTCAGTATGTCTAGCTCCTTATCTCTTTAGTATTTCCTGAGTTCTAGATTTAGGTTTTGTTATGTGGCTTCCCTGTGTTCTGTGTTCCCTGTTTTACTTTGAAGGTCCATGTGTCGTATTCTGTTTTGCTTCCTCCCCGTCTCGTCATGTTTAATTAGGTTCAGCCGTGTCTCCCTCCTGTGTGCAGTTTCCCTCTGTGCTCATATAGCGTGTTTTCCTTTGCTTGTCACTGGTCCGTCTGTATTACCTCTGCCTGCCTTCCCTACGTTGCCTCAGCGTTACCTTCGTCAGCTTTCCCTGTGTTTTCCGGTTCCTCGTCCCTCTGTTCTGCTCCACCCTCAGGTTCTATGTTGTGCTTAGTTTTCCAGTTTAGGTTTTGTTAGTTTTCTCTGTCCTCAGGTTTGCATTATTGTTCAGCCGTAAATAAAGGCTTGTTTTCCGTTCAAAAAAATCCTCCTGCATCTCTGAATTTGGTTCCTCATTCTTCTATGATTCCACACGTCTGCTGCCACAGCTGTGACATGTAATGTTATACTTGATCAGTGTAAACCTATGAAGTGTTGAAAACAATATCAATCAATGTGCTTAGAAATGTACAAATTTGCTCCAAAGTTCAATTCGCAGGCCTAATTTTAAATGTTTTTTGTTTTGTTTCTCATGACTTTTTGATTACTTTAACAAACTGTGAGAAAATTTGTGGTAGAAATAATGTGATGATGATGATTAGAATGTACTGGGTTTTTTCATTTTTTAGCCTGTGTGAGTGAGCTCTCATATATTTGGTATCCCCCAACAGTCTCCATGTGTATATACTGTATTTATAAAGTATGTGTGCATATGTTGTACATGAACCACATTTAAGTGTGTGTGTGTGTGTAAAATGTGTGTTACCAGTCGTTCGGACAAAGGCGTCTTGTCTCCATCGGGAAGGTGCTGTTCCAGAGCCAGGACGATGCAGTTTGCAATGATGGTGGTGAGAATCATCCATTCAAATGGAGTACAGCTGGGGTTAAAGCTAATAGCACCAAGAGGAAGCATGCACCTCATATGCAGTGCGCAACACTGCAACCATTCACACCACATAGATCCAGCCACTGACACTTGCAAACATTTTTACAATGGAGTTCAAAAGAAGTCCAGCCGGGCAGGTGACACTTTTCTTTCTGTTCCTCATATTCACTATTCTTTGTAATGTCACACAGCCAAGGAAATGTAAATCTGTAAATCTCTGTGCTTTATTGGAACAAATAAAACAAGTAGAAGTCTTTAGTTCCCACTCCTACAATAACAGTATGTGCAATAGAAGATGCAGTATTTAAGAACATTTAGAAATAAATATAAAGATGGGAGCAATAATTCTAATAAATAAAGACTAATAACAAGAAGAGCAGTGATAACAAAAGTGGAGATGGTGCTCAAGACAGTTTAAAACATTATGATAAATACAGTACGAATACAAATACATACACATTTTGCTACATGTCGTATAGAAAACAGGGGTTTTCTTCAATGTAGCTTTTGTCCCTTTGTGAGTATTTTTATGTGTTTGTGACCATTTCTGTAAAATGGATGTGACTCATCTGTTTGTTTACTGACTTTGTAAATACACTTAACTGGACATGAACTTCAGTTAAGGTTGATTTTGTACTGTAAACCTTTGCCATGCCTTTATATGTGCCACTGCAGCACATTATGCTGGTATTATATTATTTATTGTACTTAAACTTTATTTAAACAACACAACTCTAGTGCGATTACCATGAACTTTACCTTTAACAACCTTTAATTTTACCGAACAGCAATGAACATGAGACCAAAGAAAAAAAAGTCAAATAATATTGCCTATGCCTCGGGAATACTGCAATACTTCACTGTACGATTCTCGATATTCCATTTTCAAACTCAGACACATCAGTTTGCCGAAAGAGAAAACCAATAAAGCCTGAGGGAAGATTGATTTGCTTTGTCAGCACACCACATTGCACAGTTTTGTTTCTGCAGAAGAAAACGGGAGCGAAACAGTGACTGACATTATGAAATTCAAACCGAAAATGGTCACTTTATTACAGCAGTACATGAGAGTTAAATTCCAACCCCCACCACAACACACAGGCTGACTCACAAAGGTTGCCTGGTGGAGCAGCCAGCTTTTCACAGTGCGCCATCCAGTCAAGTGTTTGAATGTGTTGCGCTTTGTGTGTGTGTGTGTGTGTGTGTGTGTGTGTGTGTGTGTGTGTGTGTGTGTGTGTGTGTGTGTGTGTGTGTGTGTGTGTGTGTGTGTTTGTGTGTGTGTGTGGGGGGGGGGGATTTATCA
>VURO01050551.1:6546-42522 GCA_015108175.1 Pelvicachromis taeniatus | reverse complement strand
TTTTTTTTTACAGTTTTTCACTGTGACATTCTTAATTTCAGACCAAAAATAGAGACGTCAATCTCTATTTTTGGACCTGGTTTGGTTTGGCTATCATGCCACGGAGTTATAATAGGGAGGACAGGCAGGGCTTCCACTCCTTTAGAGGATATGGACAGAGTGAATGAGGTGAATGAGGAAGTCCATTCGTCAGGTGGCGAGGAAGATGAACATATTCAGGATGACATTAAAACGATACATGGAGAAGAAAAAGATAGATGGGAAAAAATAAGCCTATAAAAGGATATTTAAGAACTGGACTTGCCAATCAAGTCTTTGACAAACATATGGAGAAAGCTAGCAAATCATTTAAAGGCACTATCAGCCTTTATCTGTTCATTTCTTTGTGCATTCTCAAAAGCCAGTTCACACTATTTGAGTATGCACAACAAAATGACATTTTGATCCAGCTGGCAGGGATATCAGAGGCAAGATTTGTGAAGACAATTGCAGTTAATTTTGTCTTCATTTGAACTTTGTTTTGTTCTGAACATGCGGTCATGTGGCGCTAGGCCTTGTTTAAGAAAATTGACTTTTGATGTGCTCATGTGGCAGAATTGGCTTGTACAAAATTGGCCTTTGATGTGAAATATACTGTTTTACTTTCATAATCAAAGGCACAACTTACTCCACACCGGGGCCAAGTTGTGCAACAAGACCACTTTTTTTCAGAAAGCTATATTTCTTAAAATCTATGTTTCAGATCCACGGTGATTGTTCCCAGGGATGCACATCATCCTGAAATATATGTACATGTTTTAGTTGGATGCATTTCTGTCACAGCTTTACTTTAAAGTCCCTTTAAGTAAAAACAACTCACCCCGCTCTCCCCTATGTCATTGGCATACTGATGCAGAAAGTGTACACACACACTTGTTGTGTGTTTACTTTTCCGAGGTAGACATGTCAAAATTTCGGCTAAAGCTCAGCACTGGCAATGTATCCCACATTGTCCCACACAAACACACACTTGCTGTACTTTTAGTTAGTCGGGAAATTGCCACCCAAGTTCCTGTGCAACTTCCTTCCACTTTTTCTCTTCATTTCCTTCATAACTCATCCTGTTGAAGCCAGTTTGGCAGAAACTATATTTTACATTAAATGATCTGTGTTTAAAAAAAAGGAAACGTTCTGTTACATAAAAAGTCAGTGTAACACTTGATCATTCAGTTAAAATAAAAATTACTGCAGTGATTTTATGCCCTCACACACTGAGCTGCATTGGAATATAATTAAATCTAAATGAAGCTGTTCCTCATCTCACCCCCAGATACCCAACAGATTCCCATAAGGCACAAAAGCCACACGCAGCACAACTCCTGAGTTGAAAATCTGGCAGCACTGAGTGCTTGAAGTCTGAGCTGCCATAAGGGAGTTGTTGGTGTTACTCCTTAAAGCACCAGACGGGAACAATAATTCTCCTTTTTCTCTCACCGTGCAGAATTCTTTTTGCTTTTGTTGCTTTTGTTTTTTTCTAAACATGTGACACGGATAAAAAGAAAAAAAAGAGACTATTTTGAACAAGAGGTTAATCTTTCATAATCTCATAGCGGTTGTAGCTCTCAAACAAAACTGCAGTTTTCATTCGGGTTGCATGCAATATGAAGTGAGACGTGGCCTTTTATGGCAGCTGAATTATTAAGGAAAGTATTTTGAACTTAGGAAAAAACTATAACCCTTTTTACATTAATATATAAATAAATAAATATAAATACATACATAATACAAATACTAACACAACTGCTAAACACTATATTTTTCCTCTCAAATCTAAATTTGTTCTTTAAAAGCGTTTGTTTTGTAGTAGCAGCTCATCTCATTCAGTCATAAAGAGTTCAGTGTACTGACTCCTTAACTTCTCTTTGCATTTAGTCTTTTTCAGAGCTCATTATTCTAATGCATGATTTAATATGCAGTCAAACATAGCAAAGTGAAGAACACCATAATCCACGGTTCATTCAGAGAAACCTCATCAAAAATACAAGTTTAGAGTGTAATTAGAAATGGCTCAACCCTGCAGAATAAGTTGATTAAGCTCAGCAGTTATTCATATAAACAATAAATGGTTACCATGTGGGTTGTCATTAACTCCTATTGAGCCATGAATCATAGTCCTATATACAGAAACACCTGCAGACTACATGCACCAGTAGCTGTTCCTATTATGCTTTTTCCCCAGGCTTGGATCGAGAATGTCTGCATAGTTGATGTATTGTAGGTTTTGTGTGGTCACAAAAACTCAGAGTACACGTGGATATCCACCTGGAGCTTTGCTTTCACAATTTGATGACAATCTTAACGTTGATTTAACTCAAATGGACAAATGAACTCCCATATATTGAAACTGATGAGTTGTCTCAACTCATGCAGTGCCTTAAAACTATGACACTGGTTCAATTTTAGTTTCTTGTAAGTCCCAATCCTTCAATCATCAATTCTTTCTGTCACTCTGTGCTCCTGGAAAATGAAGGAACGATTGCACAACCAAAACAGGAAGATGGTGATTGTTTGCTTTGTTAGTAGCTATTGAAAGCTTACCATAGATAGCTCAAAGGTTGGATGGTAAAACAACTGGAATGGATGTGAAAATTCTACCTGTAAAAGAAGAGCAGCTCCAATATTGAGTCAATTAAGAAGTTTAAAGCAAGCGTTACATTTTCAGTGTCACGGAGTTAAGCAACTTGGGTTTGACTAAATTTCATTATTAGAGCTTGAAAGTGAAACCCTGCATAGATGTCCATGTACCCATTAATTTTTTGTGACCACGTTGACTTTTCTGCAACATTGTACATTACAGTGCACCAATTATGCATACATCCATACCATATCCCCCAATCGAGGTCTTCAGCTCCTAGTTTTAATTCCTACTCTTCCACAGTGTGTCTTCTGTCCTGCATCTCTCCCCTCACCGCCAGCTGGACACAGCAGATGGCTGTCTCATTGTAAAGTCTTTAACTTAAAATATAAAGTGCCTTGAAGTGACTGCTGTTGCGATCTGGTGCTATAGAAATAAAATACAATTTAAGACCTGCAAACCATCTGCGCTGTTTGCAATTGTCTAAATGTATACAATGCAACAGAGGAGCCCAAGTCCCAGGAGAAAGGATGCTCAGAAGTGAGCTAGTTTTAGTTTTATTGGTAGCTAACTCTGCATAACCTAAATTATGCAATGGGTAAATGACAGGACAGGGGGAAGGGTGCAAGGCTATGTTTAGCCATTTAAACAGCAGAGAATAAACCATAATATGTGTGGGTTTTTTTTTTATTTTATTTTTTTTTATAGTATTTGTGTTTACAGCTACCTTAAAGATAATCACAACTGTCACATGTCTCATTCATTTACATGGTTTGCCCTTTAAAAACTTCATAGCTTTGGTTAAAACAATAATTTTTAAAAAGCACAACAGAGATTTACAGTGAAAACCTTTATTAAGTGTTAATGTTATTTTTTTTTTAAGGAATCTCTTTCAATGCTGTAAGTTAATCACCTGTTCCATATTTGCTAATTGGCATCTACAGAATATCTATTTACACAAGAACACACCCACAGGTGAGGCTGGGACAGGCCTTACTAATTCATTATCACTTGAGTTCAATACTCAGGCTCACCAGTCACCCCATGTTATACTCCCACCCCTTTTATGTTACCCTGTATGTCCCAACAAAGCAAAGAGACAAAAGGAGTCAAAGAGGGAGAAACAGAAAGACAGACCTGGACTAAGACAGAGACCCACAGATTTAGATTAACAACAGGACAATTGTGTGTGAGGCTGGCATATTGGTTCACTAGACCAACAAACTATTGCACACACCACATTCACACCAGCACTCACATACGTGCATGCACTCGCTCAAATATCCACTGACCTCCTTACGGTACACACTCACACAGAACCACACAGTCATACAGTAGCTAGGAGTCCTGCAGCAGTCCTAACAGCCACCATCACAGTGTAGATACACAAACTATAAAATATTAGATTTCTTCTTAAACTGAAGCGCTGTGCAAAGTTAGCTAGCAGGGCATTAAATGGACTTAGTTAAAATACCTATAACATCTTAAATATTTACTGTACATACTTTGTAATACAAGTTGTGTCTGTTTTAGGTGACAATATTCTTATAAAAGAGTCTTAAATATCTTTTTCTCTAGTAAAGTGAGGGGGAACAACAGGGGGTGGGGGCACATAAGCAAATAAAACTCTCTTTTCAGTGTCGAACCTAAACACAACAGATTTACATAAAACCCGATATTATCTGAAAATGAGAAGTTTCTTCTTTTCACAAATAAAACATGATAGGCATTCTGACGGTGACACACACAGCTAAGTGTTAACATACTTTAATACTTGTAATTACAGAATTTTGTTTATGTTATGTTTGAATGTAAAATCTTGTGTACGAGTTGTAGTGTGTGTGTGTGTGTGTGTGTGTGTGTGTGTGTGTGTGTGCGCGCGCGTGTGTATTTGTGTTTTGTCTGTGCTCACACTGCAGGTGTACATTGTCAACCCTGTGTCTTTGCAGGTAGGTAGTGGGTAGTCCATATACTTGTCGACAGATTAACAGTCTCTGCCCCTTGCCATGGTCTATGAAATGTTGTGCAAGGCTCAGACACATTAGGATAGAAGTGCTTTGGGCTCCATCTAAATGCTGGGGATGACGTAAGGACTGTGAGCACAATGGTGAGCACAACATCAAAGGTAGGTTACATAGGGGGTTTTTTTGGCAGGTAGTTGCAAAAGGCAGGCTGGCTGGTTCAACAGAATTCCTCTCCACCACACACTCGGACCGCCTCCCTCCTTTTTAAGCTGATGTTGATCGACTGGTACTTTATGAAAACAGACACGTGGATCTTCGGGAACCTGCAACAAAGAAAGTGAAAGACATTTTGCAAGTATCTGCTATTCCGATTTTTACAATTGCTAGTCAAGACTTTTGCATACACATTTGTGCATTTGTACACCATGACCTTGTTAAGATTAATAACGCTGGTTGGGGAAAAAAACATTTCATCTGTACTTCATTGCCTTGCAGAGCAAATGTGTGCAAAATGTGCTTAATTAGCAGTGTTGCTCATTTGTCTTTGTTCTGCTTTGCATGGCTGCATGTACAGAATTGTGAATATAATCACTGAACTGTTTTTTTTGCTTGCAATTGTTACTCTGTATGCTTTGTGAACTGTTGCTTGCATGCTTCTTTTTAATCCTATAATGAGTAAGGTATTACTCATTTTTGAATTGCTTAAACTCTGTACATTGGTCATAACAGCAAGCTGTAGTAGTAGGACTTTATAAATGCAAACCACTGATGTGTATTCAGCTGCACTGATTCACTGATTTTCTTACATTCTTAATTGCAGTGGTTGTATTTATGCATAAAGCATGGTTCATTTGACAAGCGCCGTACTGAGATTAAAACACATTAAGTCATTACATTAGAGCTATTTATGTCAGTTAATTTCTCAGTTCGCTGTCCTTGTTGTTGCTCTATATTACTTGCGCACGCGGCTTTGTCTTAAGACATTATAATGTTTTTTTATTGATTACATTTGCATGGTACTGGGGTTCTTTATGTCACAACGTGGTTTGAATGTGGACCCGAATGCATATCTGAGGGTCCTGCAATATAAACCCTGAGGTTACCTACTTACGCTGTGATCCTAACCTGGTTTGGAGGAGGTTATGTTTGAGATTAGACATCAACAGATATGGATTTTCCCCACCTTGTGACCAATAAGTTCTATAGAAAATACCCTTGGACCTTTGTATCTAATGTTTTCCTGATGAGTATCAGCAACAAAATATAGATTTTTGAATCCAACTTTATTTCTTGATTTTTTTGGGGGATCTCTAATAGGGCACCTATGTAACTGAATAAAATTAGTAGGTTACCAATATCTCTCGTTTACTCAGACTTCAATCATCCTAACCCTAACCATTACAAATGTGGCACAACAGGGGAATAAATAGGCGTTCAATGGTAGTTTTATTGCCAAGAAGCATTGATACAGCAAAGAGATAATCAAGCAAACATAAACACAGTCACATCACTGATTTGTCAGCAGCAGCTGTGTTAACCTCTTCATATATAACAGTTTTATCTTCTTGTGTGACATTTGTGGTTGATTAGATGTAGCTACTGTCACCCCCTTCATGTGAATGTACAGGAAAAACTGGGTAAACTGGGTAAACTGGGTTAATGTTATCAGGTTGATAACCACGTTGAAAACAGAACAATGAGCCCTTATCCTGATTACCATAGTTAGACCAAGTGAATCCAAATAACAGAAAGGTATCCTGGGTATGCGGAACTGACTTTGTACTAGAGGACCCGGACACAGCATAAGAAACAAAAAGCAAGCTCTACTGCAACGCTCCTGAGAGCTCATGAGAAAGAATCACCAGGTAAATAAACAAAAAAAATCTTCAAATCGAACTAAATACAAAGAAACACACAGAAGGAATAAACAACACACAATCTAACAAAGGCGTCAGAGAGGAAAGGAATGATTAAACACAAACATCTGATTACTGATGGGAAACAGGAGCAAGGCGAATACACTTAACACTCTAAAAAGTTGATTCTGTTCATCTGGACGTAACGTTTTTCAGTGGGAGAAACGTTTCGTCACTTATCCAAGTGACTTCTTAGTCTTGGATGAGTGACAAAAACGATTCTCCCACTGAAAAACGCTACTTCCAGATGAACAGAATCAACCTTTTTTGGGATTTACTTACCTGGATGATTGAACATGCATCAAGACACACTTAACAACAGGTAAAAACAACCAGGGAATCAAGGGAGGCAGTCAGAGAACAAAAGTGCCGCAGGAAATGAAAGAAAGCAAACCTTCAAAGTAAAACTGGAAACGACCAGCGGAGATAAATACCAACCTGAATGCAAAGACTTTACAACAAGCACAGGGACAGGGAAACACAAAGGGACTGAGGCATGAACACCGAACGGGACACAAGGGATCAGATAAGGACACACTGAGGCAACCAAAACGTAGAAAATATATGTCATGGTCCCTGTCGCGTCGTTAACGTCCTTATGTCTTTCCCTTCCGGCTGTGTGTGTCCTTTATGTTTCACAGTGGCTTTAAGTGGTGTTCTGGATCACCCTTTTGTATTTTTCCACTAGCAACCATTAAAAGTATTTTGAGTTTATTTTTGTGTGCCTTCGTGAAGTCTGCATCTTGGGTCCTTCTCCTGCCTGCCACACTCAGCCATGACAATATAGCAACCTCAAATGGGAACTTACTGATGCTTCTATCAAAGAAATATTTATAATCCAAGATCTTTCAATTGATTTGATACATCGTGTTATTGTACTTTAAATTAAGGATCCATCATTTTATACACAAAGTGTTGCGTAAATTACTTTTTCTTATTTACACTGGATTTACACTGCTATGGTGCCATAGGGACACAGACGACATTTCACACATTAAAGCACAATTAGTACATTTAGGAGTCTTATATGTTTGTGCTTACTCACCTATTGATTTGATTAGGCATTCCCTCCATCTGAAAAAACAAACAAACAAACAAACAAAAACAGAGAAAAATATAAAACACATCTAAAATATATGAAAGCATGTCCAACCAATGCCATGTATATGAGTTGATGCATTGCACACAGATACCAGTAGATGGCACCAGGGATGAGGTAATTGGTTAGAGACTATTGAGCTATAATAAAAAGATTCTCCCAAAGTAAGAAGTGGTGCATTATCATCATCAGAGCATTTTTGGTGTGGCAAAGCTACTGATAATGCCATCCAAGTTTTCATTTCTATGACTTTGTCTAAAAAAAAATTTAGAATTTATTTTTACCTTTAACTTTAACTTGAAGGTCACCAGAGTTTAGGACAAGATCAAATAAATTGCAGATCTGAATTATTGTTATTATTATTATTGCTATTTTTTTTTATTAATACCAGCTGCATTCACAGGTCATCAAACGTAGCACCTGATGATGTTACACAGGCCAGTTTTTCCAAATCCCTTCTGCTCCTTAACAAGTCTTTTCTTTCACTAGTTGATGTCCATCCTTTCTCCTCACCTCTCTTTAATAGTTTGCCCATGCCTGTCTGGAACTATTACAGACTAGAGGGCATGGACATGCTAAACACATTTCCCACTGGGAGACACTCCTTTACCCAGGCCTTTCCACAGTACCTCACTGATTTTCACCTGACAAACAGGTGAAAAACAAACTAGCATAAGAGATGAAAATGGCATTTTCTTACTGAAGAGACTGTGTTCATAACTCTAATCAAAAGAGAACATGAATCATTTTTATTTTAGCTGTCTAACGGGGATGTGGTGGGAAAAAAGCTCATTAAGGGGTTAAAATGGGTGCTCATTAAAGGTTGTAATTATCCAAAAGAAGGCTTATGCTAGTCCCTTCGTTATATTCAAAGTGTGCATCTGAAGCGTTCTAAATTTAGCTTTGCTTTTAAAAAGGCTGCATCAAAAGCTCATTACTTCAAAACTTTCACAGGGCGTGAACGCAAGAGTGCACTGACTGTAATCCTTTCATGGATTTAGTTCATCTCATCTCTTTTCAAGACTTGTTTATATTGTGTCACCTTGTTAATGAATGTGCATTTTCTATTTTCAGTCTGGTGAAAATCACTTGGGCAGTGATGAATCGCGAGCCGACTCTTGAAGTAAGCTTTAAAACATTCTTATTTGCTCTGTGTGTATGCATTTGGCAGTCCCCACCAACACAAACTGCATTAAGATGCACTTTCAGAGCAATTTATATGGCACTGCTCTGCCAAAAACCCCCCCCCCAAAACTGATTACTTCTCAATTAATGATAAAATACAATATTAACCCCTTAAATATTTGGATCAGTGCCTAGTTCTAGAAATATTTCCTGTAAGTTCAAATACATTTTTCCAAAAAGAAAAATGAGCTTCAGCTATTTGGTGCATCATGGATGAGGAAACCTCTCCAACTATGATGAGTTTTATCATTTTTTTCAGATCAGCTTTTATAAACAAGATGTTGCTTTAACTTTTCAAAGGAAGTCTATTAAATAATTTGCCATATTAGATGCCTTATTTTTACCCTTGCTTTCAGCCAGCAGCTCCTCTGTCATGAGGCCATCCTGCCGGTTCCCCAGGACGAAAGCCAAGAAGGAGAGGATGAGGGCATCCAGGATGCCCATGATAGCCAGGATATAAGCCCAGCGAACGGAGCAGGCACCCAGGCTGTACTTGTCAGTCTGCTCTCCGCACATCCGCCGGACCTCGTCGCTGTCCCATCCATCAGGGTAGATCATACAACCCAGCACCAGACAGACACCTAGCCAGAGGCAGAGATGGGCAATGTGAATCAAATGTTGAAAAAAAAAGGACAGGTCAAGAATACATAGGGGCATAAAGGAGGAGAATAAGAGGGTGGGAATAATGGTGTTTAACAGCAGTGACAGATTTGAAGTGTTTTGACTACTCTGAGGGCGTCCTCAAAAACAACCCAGGACTGTGTGGTATTCACAAAGTTTGCTTGTTTTTCTGCACAACATTACAGATTTCCCAGCCTCCTCATCCTTTTACAAGTCATTGGTGATAATATAGATTTGTTGTTCATAATTCTCTGTTTTGGCCCAAAGTATTTAACTTATATTAACCTAACAGATTCTTCTCTAAGGTAATGCTGCGTCAGAAAAGCACAAGAAAATGAGGAGCCCATCTAACTCTTCCCCAGTTATTGCCCAAAGGTTAAAATTTCTCTCATCTTCACTTTGAATGAGGTCCTCCTCTGAGGTGGTGCTGCAGCAGAGCAGCAGTAGACCTGGAAAAAAAAAAGCTGACTGCACAATTATCCACAGCGCATTGCACATTAATAATAAAACAGACTCCCCACTTCTTTATTCCCTGAACACTTAGTTGCTTTCAATGTTTCAGCCCTAAATGCTGTTTGTTTGTGTATTAGGTTTGGAGTTTTTGAGCATTTTTCTAGTTTATTAACCATGAACTTTAAAATATCAAACATCTTCCTGCTGTATGTATGTGCCACTGCTAGGTTTAGTATGGCATTACACTATACCAGGATTATTTTTTCTTTTTCACAATACAGATAAATCACAGGCACTTCATGTCTTGACTTTTTTTTATTTTTTTTTGGCTTTGTAAGCGCTACAATTTGATTGACAACATGATGAGTTTTGTTCAGCAGCAAATATCTCTGAGAAGAAGTTTGATGCTGATAGCGTAAAAGAAAAGAACTACAGCTACCTCTGAGTTTCCTTGACTTGAATTTCTAACTCTTAGACTCACATTGTCTAATTTGATTGATTCCTGTGGCCATTTTGGAAAATTCTTATCTTAACATTTTCGCCCTTAAAAAGAATAAAACACTACCAAATCTAGAGTGTATGACAGTATGCTTTAACTTTTCAGTGTTCACACTCTGAGGGCTTGTTGTTAATCTGACTGATGTTGCTTTGGTGCAGAAAAATAACAATAGTTTGTAATAATAGTTAATTATAGTTCAGCTTTGCTTAGTATAAAAGATTGAAGTAGTTACCTTGAAGGAGATGAGCATTTCTTACCTGTTTGTGAAAAACCACATAAGAAAAAGGAATGTCAGGTCTAATCGGAAAACTGGACAGTGATTGGCGATTCACAAACCATTAGCCAATGAGCGTACAGTTTTGTACCACAGATCCATAAATCCTCCAATTTTAAATAATTATTTATTAACTAACTTCATTAATTAACTTTATTTTTCTAAATCAAAGCTACATCTGTGTTTTTTTAAGATCTGTGTTTATATCAGATCTGTTTCTTGCACGTGCAGCCTGTGCACAGCAGCTAACAGTCACACGCACAGCTACACGCTAACATGTCATTAGCATGGAAGCTTTTCACTGTGTGCGAAGACACACCAGTTCACCAAAGTGAGCTAAACCTAATCAAACACCTAATTAAATCACTCTTGCCCAGACAAAAACTAACTTTTTAAAGAAGATAACTAAAGGAAGGTGGCTAAAGCTAAATAACTCAGAGTCAGTCAGAAGCTAGCAGCCTCGTTATGAGCAAACGATCAAAACAGCTATAAGGAAAATTTATGGATTTTGCAATTTTTTTTTTTTACATAAACCTGTTACACTTGCTTTTGTTTGGTAAGATAAAATATGCTAGGTACGACGGGTGTACAGCAGCTTATTTTCCATCAATTATTTGTACCGCTTTTTGACCACAGAGCACTTTACTTTCAATTGAATTTAAGTGAAAGAAGATCATGTAAACTAGTGTAGTTTTGAGGGAAATTGTTAATCATTTATCTTACTATGAACATATTATTTTACATTGAAGAAAAGTTTGTTTGTGTATACGGTCGGTTATAGTATTTTAGAAAGAAAATCAGTGAACTCTTACCAACTGTGCTTCTGCTGTTCAGCATCAATACTTTGCATGTTAGGGTAGGTAGGGGGTGTGTTGTATACATCATTCATCGAACAGAGGGAGTACCTCCAACACGTTCTTATCCCAAAACGAGAAGCTCATTTTCAATATTCACCCAGTCAATACACATTGACACTATTCTTTGTCTCCTTTTTGATGTATTCGCTACAAAGGTAGCAAGCACTTTTCTCGATCTTTCTGGCTGTCTCCTGTGTCACTTTGGCTCAGTTCAACAGAATCATGAATATCAGATTGAACCACAGGAGGATCCCTCTTAATGGTTTAGTCGCCATTAAGAGGAAACAGGAGACAAATACTGAAAGTGTGATGGGAAGGAGGACAAAAGATAACACAAACAGTAAAATATTTGTCTCAGCCACTACTGAACTATTTACTACAAAGTCTGCCTCTGCTGATAATCATCTCAGAGGGATGCACTGGACAGGATTATACCAACAGAGGGTGCCACATATGTCACTCTTGTTTCCAGAAACAGCTTGTGGTTAGAGGAGGAGCACATGTTCCCTTCATGCACTGTAACAGAATGCCTGCTATGAACTAATCCATAATCACACAACCCTACAGAGCAGCCCCATCCAGCACAGCACTGCTTACATAATGAGACTTTTTCTGTGAATTTGGATTCCCATTAAGGTTAACATCATGTAGTCTATACCCATATCATAGTAAGACCGAAATAAGCAAGAGGGCTGACTTCTTTCACTTAAGAAGCCTTTAATAAAAAAGAAAGATGATATGATTTACGAATGCGCTACAAGACATGTGGGAATTCTGTTAGTGGATCAATTATTAATCTGAAGTAATGTAAATAATACATGTAATGGTGCTTTAACTGTAATTAGGAGCATGCTGTAGAGTGACAGTGGATTAATTAACACAGGAACTTTAGAGAAGAGAGAAAAAAAAGGGAAATTATGACACGATTAAACTTTTTATCTACACTGACAGGCCAAATTCCAGGAAACAACTTGCCAAAAATGACATGTCAGTACATTCAGTGATATCACTTCTAGTACGTATTAAATTAATCAGTACAGCTCATTGGGGGTTTTTTTTTAACCCCCTGTCCTTACAAAAACTATTGGTTAGCACTCGTGTCTCACAGCAAGATGGTCCTTGGTTCAAATCCACTGTTTCACATAAGATCGGGTTAACTGGCAATTGCAAATTTGTATACAGTACCCAACCACTCGCCCTATGCCAGTTGGGATGGGTTGCAACTCTCCTGTGACCCTGAACTAGATAAGAGAAAGAAAATGAATGGATGGACAGACAAAAAATGTTGGAGCAATGGAAGGTTTCGGCTTACCCCAAAGGGACATTACCAGGATTGTTTTTCCATATACAAGTCACACCTCCACCTCTCAAAAAGAAAAGAGAATGTTGTACCTAAAGCATATGAAATGAATTAAAATGATAGAGTAAACAGACTTATATACTATCTTGCAGTACCATGCAGTAAATGGCTGCTTATGCAGACTGGTTACCTGGTTAAACGTGAATTTGAAAGTCAATAATTCCAATGGGTGTTCATTAGGTAAACTGAGAAAGAGAGGACCAAAAAGATATCTAAAAAAAAAAAAAGTGTTAAATTAAAAAAAAAAAAAGAGCTGACACTTGATTGTTGTTTTCCCTGTTTTATGTGATTGCTAACTGGGTGTTGAGTGTTTGGTTTGTGAACTGCTAATGGGTCAAACCAGTAAAAAAACACATCACCTTAAAAACTGTTTGCCATTTGTAGCCATGCACTTGAAGTTTAAATGGTTAATAAATTCATTAAAAACAAACAGAGTTGGCTTGCGGCTATATTAAAGTGGGTTAAAAATAAATTTGCTGAAGGCTCATAAACTGCCCATGAATGATGAATAGGCTCTCATAAAGGAAAAAAAGGGAAAAAAAAGACAAAAACCATCTCATTATCTCTGTGAATCTGCTGGCTGCACCCGCTTGCACTGCACTGAAGCAGAACTTCATGCTGCAGTAATAAATGGTGTGCTCCGGCTCCTCGCCACGGAAATAGCAGCACACCTGACAGAATGCAGCTGTCAGTCGGAACGGAGACGAGACATTAACTGACGGGCATTATCCTACCCTTTTGGCTTTTTTCCTTGTCTCCACCTCGTTCCAGCTCTCCAGAGGGAGCAGGAACGAGATAGAGCGGCAGACAGGCGCAGAGAAAGGGAGAGACGGATTATGAGGCAGGGCGAGGCAGAGGCACGCAGAGATATATAGGGAGAGGAGGGAGGAGGGGAAGTGGCGAGAGACTGAACCCTTGCCATGTTCCACTCCTGTGTGCAGCCGCCAGCAAGTACCCAGCACCACTCCAACGTCATGAGCACTGGCTACCATATGCTGGAGCCCCTCGGCAAGCAGAGCTATTCTCAGCATTTACTTGTTTTTTTGTTTGTTTTTTGGTTGGGTTTTTTTTTTTTTGTCATTTTCAATACAAGCACACACCTTCCTCTGTTTGTCTCCTTCTTTTGGGGAAAAGCGGGGTCAGGCAAATGTAAAACTGGACTGTGAAATGCTTGTTGGCTAACATCAGCTTATGTAAGAGACTGTAGGTAGGGCAGATTAGGTGCAAACAGCACTACAGTAGAGTTTGAGAGCAGACCGACAGATGGTACAGAGCTGTATGATGGCAGCAGATTTGTCAGAAGCACATTGGCTCATTTTCCCAAAGAGACGTGTAAATCCCATCGATACGGAAAGACCTTTTTATTTATATTTTTCCCTTTTCATAATCTCCGCATGTCATTTAAGAGTAGTGAAGGTGAGCAGAGGTCTGAGCAGAGGTGTGACCACCAATGCAGCAGCTTCACTGGATTTGTGCTTCTGGTTCGAGAACAAAGAGAAAAGAACCTGTAATCTGTTTTGCTGTAATGCTGTCAATGCGGCTGCATGCCTGACTGCATTCTTTCACTGTTACAGCATGTCATCGATTGACCTGGAACTAAACAGTTGTGTGTTTGTCCCGACTCCTTCCATCCCTCAAACGCCTGCGACATATCTAAGCCATGAAAAGGGATTCACAATTTTCAGCTCCCACAGTCCTTTGTGGAATGTGTTTTCACCTCTCCTCATCTAAACAGCTGCGACAAACTTAATTATGCATGCACGCATCGTAAACTGTGCTATCTGACGCTGCATATGGATGTGACGCTCACACATAATCGAAACACGTGCACGCTTCTCTTTGTTTAAGATAGTAACACTTAATGTCTTTTCTCACAACGATCAAACCCCCGATGATGACTTTCGCTCCAAGATGGTTTTCCTTGGGATACGCATAGGTAGGCTTGTTTTAATGCGATAACTAATGCTGGAACTCACATTAGTGAAATGGTGACCTAATTGTTGAGAAAATCTAGTTCAGCTCAAAGGGTTTATTCTACACTCTTTGATGCTCTTTCATATAGAAACCGATTATGTTCAAAGTGGCAGAAACGACCTAAATCCAAACTGAACAATTTTATATCTTGTAATTGTTCTTCACTGGTTTAGATCCACTATTCCTTAGGACATCATTTTTCTGTGATGCTTCTCATCTACATTGCCGTTGTCAGCATTAAGCTGAAGACAGCGAGATTGCTGAGACACGATGTGAAAATTTGGGTAGGTATGGGATGACTCACATGAGACCGAGGCTGAGATTGGAGACAGGCAGCCCAAACTAAACAATATAACACAATACAACTTTATTTATAGAGCACATTTAAAAACCATTGGTATACCAAAGTGCCGTACATAGAGACAGAGGATAAGACATGGATATTAAAAATATATTATAGGACCATAACAAAGTACCAAGTATGCTCACAGGTGAGTGTCACTAATACACAGAAACAACATAAAAGACAATCAGGTAAAATCTGTTAAAAGCACAAGGCCATAAGAGATATGGCCTAAACACACACAGTGTCATGTTTACTCTATTTGACTTTTTAAACTTATGGCCCTGTGCTTTTACTCTATTACTCTATTTTACATATTAGATATTTCACCTAAAAAGGTAAAATAGAGTAATAGAGTAAAAGCACAGGGCCATAAAGGATAAGTTTAAAAAGTCAAATAGAGTAAACATGACATTGTGTGTGTTTAGGCTAAACACAGGCTAAAGCTGATGGAGCACAGTTTGGTTCTACTTGTTTCAAAAACAACATGTACCGTATATAAACTGCCACGATAAAGTATTTGCCCTCTTTCTGATTCTATTTTTTTTAAATCATTTATTTGATCACATTTGTCATCAAACAAATATTAACATTAGACAAACATAATCCGACTAAAGAAAAAAATGTGTTTTTTGAATGATGATTTCATTTATTAGGGGGAAAACAGTTCTCCAAACCTACCGAGTCGCTCTATGTGAAAAAGTAATTACCCCTTAAGCGTAACAACTGACTGTGACACTGATTGCAAGAATAGCAATCAAGCGTTTGTGAAAACTGGCAATTAATTCTTAATTTTGGCTCGCACTCTTCTATGCACAATTGTTTTAATTCAGCCACATTGGAGGGTTTTTGAACACGAACGGTCTGTTTAAGGTCATGCAAAAACAAGCCAACCTGATTTGAGTCCAGATTTTGACGAGGACACTCCAAAGCCTTCATTTAGTTTTTTAGTTTTTTTGAGCCACTGAGAGGTGTACTTGCTGGTGTGTTTAGGATTATTGTCCTGCTGCATAACGTCCGTGCTTGAATCCTTGAGATTTTCTGGCCGAGAACAGAATTCACGGTTTAATTACAGCAAATCGTCTCGCTTAATCGTTAAGAGGCAAAGCAGCCCAGATCATCACACTACCACCACCATGTCTGACTGTTATGGTCTGTTTATGAAATGGTGTGTTAGTTTTAAGGCACTGAAACCTTGCAAAAACTTTAACTTTTGTCTCATCGGTCCACAGAATATTTTCCTAAAAGTCTTGGGGACTATCAAGATATTTCCTGGCTCACTGTTCTGGACTCTTCTGTGACCTCCTAAATTGTTTTGTCCTTGGATGTGAAGGTTCTCAGTCATCCAGGTCATCGTAGTCTAAGGAGCTTGGAAAGAAAAGCGTCTGGGCTTCTTTAAGTTGCTTGAAGATGTTTCACCTGTTATCCTTCAGTTCTCAGGTCAAATGGTGGAGAGTCCCATATTTAACCCCTATGGGGGTGTCCCCCCCAAGAGGGACATTGGACCCCCTAATGATCCTCTACCTTTAAAGCGGGTCACCTCCTCACCGGAAGGTCGGTGGTTCGATCCCAGGCTGCTCCAGTCTATATGCCAAGTATCCTTGGGCAAGATACTAACCCCTTGTTTGCCTACTGGTGTTGGTCAGAGGGCCCGGTGGCGCCTGTGTCCGGCAGCCTCGCCTCTGTCAGTGCGTCCCAGCTGTGGCTACAATGTAGCTTGCCATCACCAGTGTGTGAATGTGTGCGCAAATGACTGAATGTAGTGTAAAGTGCTTTGGGTCCTTAATGACTAAGAAAAGCGCTATACAAAATGCAGTTGTTGTTACCTAATCACACGAGCCAATGTGTGAAAATGGGTGTAGGTCACAATCAGCCAAGGTTTCGGGTGAACTCATTGTGAAACCTAGCCCCACCCTATCGTGTGATTTCCTGAGGTCAGAAGGTCCATGTGTCTGGGTGTTATGGCATCCGGGAAGGATCCGTATGTTCTATCCGGAGTACCCGGGGTAACATACGCAAACACGGGGAGAACGTGCAAACTCCACACAGAAAGACCCCGGCCTGATGGAATTGAACTCAGGACCTTCTTGCTGTGAGGCAACAGTGCTAACCACCATGTTGCCCTAAATGACAACTATTTCAAGAATTTTCTTTATTCATTTATACAATATAATAAATATATTATAACGTTAGGTCCGGTTTCAGTCAAATTTACGGTACTCATCTTGGCTTTCTCATAAATGTTTTTAATAGCATTAGCCAGACTCTGGACTAATGCTAAACACATGCAAAAATAAAGAAATCAGAAAGGGGGTAAATACTTTTTCACTGCACTGTATTTTCATTTTTAGTCTACATCTTGTTTATTTCAAGAGATTATCAGTGTCAGAGCTTCTGCATCTGAATCCAAGAGCAAATAAAAATAGATAACAGATGCCTCATGGCACCACCGAATGATCAGAAAGAAACATATGTAGGCCTTGATATCCACGTGACGATGATCTGCACTGTCGTAATTTAATACTTAATTTACTCAGTCCAATTCTGTAAGCTTAATTTTCAAATGATGAGGGTGTAAAATGAGAGTGATTAATACAATCTTTCCCATGGCAAATTCAGCCTCTAATGTGGGCATGATGAATCCCCCTTTTCACACTTGACAATTAAGACTTTTCTCTGGCTCTATAGATGAGTGAATGAGTACCCAAGAAAGATGGCCTAAAACCATGACAATGATATGCCATAATTGCTATTAGATAAATGGGGTAATTAAGGGTGTATGATCCATATAGTGTGGCTAAACGGAGTGTGAAAGTGTGTCTTCATGATGCAGGTTTATGAGGAGGAATTATACATCTAACGAGAGAGCTATTAATAATATTTAGATAGGAAGTGTTACTGTTACGGCGTTTATATGTAGCTGCAGGAGAACTGATACTGTTATATCAAGATCTTGATATACTTTAAGACACCCCAGCTGGTCACAAATATAAGAAAGTTCTTTGAAAACATATTTCCAAAGTGTTGAGGATACAGTCGAAAGTGGAGCAAGATAAACTTTTAAAACTTACTCCGACAAGCTCCTCTGGAAGATGAGGAACATGCTCATCAAGATGAGCTGTCTACAGTCCAAATCTATTTCTGCTTCAGTTGCTGGCAAAACTTGATGGTTGCTGGAGGGGAGCAAGGAGCTTCCAGGCAGTCTGAGTATTCCCCTCTGTCAACATCTTCAGCAATTTTCTGCACATCGAGCACATAATACCCACAGCTTACCTATCAATTCATTTTAAAGGATTAGAACGAGCAGGCGATGGCTTATTTCATCGCGTTATCTCCGTTCTGTGTCAGGGCAAGTCTTGCAAATACTTTTAAACCATCTTGTAATGTAGCAAATAACCTTCCTTCAAGAGCAAATTGCATTTACAGCATACAGGATATGCTACAGCAAGCACTCTGACTTCTACTACAGGGAATAAAACTCTACAAGAAGGAAATCTTTGCCAGTATAATTTTGGCTACAGCCTCAAGAATAAGCCTGAATCCAAAAAATTGAGATGGGGAGAAAAAAAACAGAAAAGCATCTCTGTCTAAGCAGAGAGGACAAAAAGGATGCAGTGTCACTTCCACCCACCCACGTGCTAAAATACAAAAAAATACTTTAGTCAATCACTTACAACAGGCAACTGGGTTACACTGAATAATAACTCTCGCATGCGTGTGCGCACGTGTGTGTGTGTCTATTCATCCCTAGAGCCCTTGTTTTGGGTCAAGGTCATATTTGTTATATCAACGCACATTCCTATAAGAGGCTACCTACTATTACTGTGAGTAAAATAGATGTACAATGCACTTAATTTTCTGTTTCATCAAATCTGAAAGCACTGCAGTTCAGTCTCAATAACATCAGTGACGCAATTTTAATTAAATAAAGTAGATATACTAAACAATAGACGAAGGGCTAAAGGGTTCAGTTCTTAGTAAATGTTAGTCTAACTATCTAGGATATTGTTTAAATCCCTTCCCCCCGACAGAGTGTATGTCCCCTGATTCTTACGCCATCTGGTCAGAGCCTCATTATTACACATTGATTGAAGTTAAAAAGAAGATCAGCATGTAAATGCCCTGCAGCAAGCTAGACATACAGTAGAAAAAGCTTTTCTTGGAAATTATCAGTTGACTGCACTTAAGAGATATGGCAGCTTAAGGTGAGGATACAGAGGTAGAGTATACAGGCAGCGGGGGAGAGGAATCATGGGAGGAGCGCGGAGTAAACTGCAGTGAGCAGAGCAGGAGGGAGTCGGGCTGGGGTGATGGGCTTATGTAACAGGTCCAGATGCAGCTTGTACCTCCACAGAGGATAAAGATTGGCAAGGGCAATGGGGATCAAAAGAGACCTTTGAGTTCTTTGTGACAAATACACACTGGGTCACCCGTTTGGGGACGATGGAGGCAAAACAGCAACGGCGTAGGCAGGACTGCGCTCTCTCAGTGAACATTTAACAATGGGAGCATTCACCCAAGACAGAATGAGGGTCCAGGACAGAGCATCATCCAGCCAGGAGTCAGTTTTTCCTCTTGCTGAGTGAGTTGTTTAGGTTTTTACTTTCACTTTCACTCACTGATTAGGATTAGGCACCAAAGCTACTTGGTCAGGTTTTACTAGGTCTAAGCAATTAAACCCACTTGGCTAGTTTCAAGAAAAGATCATTGTGGTGCAGTGGTTAGCCCTGTTGCCTCACGCCAAGAAGGTCCTGGGTTTGAATCCATCATCTGGCCATGGCCTTTCTGTATGGAGTTTGCATGTGCTCTCCAAGTACTCTCAGTCCAAACATATACAGTAAGTGAGGTTAGGTTAGTTGGTGATTCTAAAGTTACAATAGCTGTGAATGTGAGTGGGAAAGGTTCTCTGTATCTCTGTGACAGCTGGTATACGCTTCAGCCCCCCCGATGACCCTGAACTGAATAAGGGGAAGAAAATGTATGGATGGGATTGGTCAAAGCTCACTGAAAAGTGGTGACTTGATAGTGGCATACCTGTGTTACTAATGCTGTGACTCGGTGTTTGACATGCCAAAGAACTCCATCCATCCATTCGCAGCCACTTAGGGAGGAAGCCGGAGTACCGGGGGAGAACCCACGCAAACACAGGGAGAACATGCAAACTCCACACAGAAAGACCCCGGCCTGATGGTGGAATTGAACTCAGGACCTGCTTGCTGTGAGGCAACAGTGCTAACCACCGTACCACTGTGCTGCCAAAGAACACATTTGTTGTAAATAAACCAAAACTCAAAAGCATTGATGAACTGAAAATGAAAATGGGCTGGGATATAATAAAACGAGTCAGGCCTGCTGTAGAGAGAAAACCGTGTTGATTAAAATATGCTGAGTATGCATGATCAGTGTTAATGTTATAATATATATGCTGCGTCTCCGCCTCAAAAGCAAATAGTATTTTTAGCTGTTTGACAAATACACTCAGAAGTTACATGTGCATATTCATCACTACAGCATGCAAAGTTTTTTTTTTTTTTTGAACACTCTAGGTCACTGTGCCCTTGCCATCCCACCTCATCCCTCCCCTTGTGGAATAAATCAGCAGCCTCCCCTGCCGGAGCTCTGGCCTGAGCCAGGCCACTTCTGAGATCACAGAGATTAACTCCGGCAAATCTATACTCCACACCCTGCAGCGCCACAGGGACACTGAACACTGGGGAATCATGATGATGACTTGGCTGGCATTTTGAATTTTGTATTCCATGCTGCTACATTCAAACTCACAAAGTGTGGGCTAATTAATCAACATTGATCTGTTGGTTTTTATCTCCAGATAGGCAGTCTCGCGGTTTTTAAATTAAACCAGCTGTTCTGTAACCACATAGCAGAATTAAATCAGCAAGTATGCATTACAAAAACAGCACAGACCTCGCTTTGGTATGTGCAGTAATCACTGCAAAGAGGAGCGTGTGCATTGCATGCATGCAAATGACTACGCTTCAATGTGCAATGTGCATGGTGGTGTGTAGATATGGACTGGCATTTATATGGGGCTTTTATAGTCTAACTGACCACTCAAAGCACTTTAATCTATGCACCGTCTTCATCGCACATTCACATGTACTGCCAACAGTAAACCAAACATGTCTCTGGACTGTGGATATCAGGGCACCCAGACAGAAATCACGTGGGCACAGGGATAACATGCAACATCCACACTCGAAGGTCAAACCCAGAACACTTGTTTCTGTGAGGGAGCAGTGCTAACCGCCGCACCACCACGCAGGATAATATCCTTCATCCATCTTCTTCACCTGTCCACAATCAGCAGGAGTGTGAGCTGCATACATGATAGTTTAGTTGCCTCCCCCTGACTATAATTAGATGCTTCAAGTGACTGTGTATTTTTTAATTACAAAAAACTGGGAGATGGAACGGTGTTAACGGAGAAGTGATTTGAAAGCAAAGTACCTGGGCAGACGTGAGAAAAATGGGTAAGAAAGCAAGCACATCGTTCCTCGATTTTCTGATGAGAAAGGAGGAGAAGTGTGCAAATAACAGTGAAGAAACAGAGCTAAATACAGACTGTTTCACCTTCGACTGTTGAGCCGGGTGCTGCAAAGGTGTGGATTAGTGCATAAAGCAGTGTTGTGCATCCAGTTTATTTTGCTGCAAAAAGGTTGAGTTTCACTGCTGTGTTGAGAAGAAACAGCATGAGGATAAATCAGTTCTGTAACTCCTGAGCCAGTTTGTTTCACTTTACGACCTCACCGCTACTGCCAATGTTCCCACACGGCCATGGTAGATTTCAGCCAATTTTCAAGCCGTTTTTAGCCTGAAGAAGATTCATAAATCTGTTTCGAAGTCTCTCAGATCTTCTCGTTTCGTTTGTCATTTCATTCGTTTGTCATTTCATGCAGTTTTCGTTTCTCACCGGTGTCGTAGTGAAAGGCACTACTATGTGTTACTGCAGTAACAGCAGCTAGTACTGTCCCATGTTGTTTCAAGTTTTTTTCTCAAATCTGCCACAGTGGGTATCTATTTTAATGTACTGTTGAGACACATTACTCTGTTTAGTACAGAGTTGCAGCAGCACAAGTGACTGGGCACAGGGCTGTCTGTGTCACGTGGGTAACAGACTGCAGCAAAATCTCAAAAAGGTCTAAAGAAGGATAACTTTCTGTGACAGATGCAATCATAGTTACACAAATGGATGACATAAAATACTGATAGAAGAAAGAGATGTCAAAAATGGACAACAAACAACAATATCCTGGAGATGCTGGAGCATTAATAAGTGCAGGTAAAGTATAGCTGTAATGTGCCAGAAACCCAATTCAACCTGCAGCAAGCAAAGATCAAAATCTTTGAAAATGCTGAAAGTGAGTGTATAATTTATTTTTGCATGTTTTTTTTTTCCTTTTCTTTATGATTTTGAAGAGAATTTATTATCACTTTTTGAAATTAAACTTATGTCTTCTAACAATTTGAATATAAATGTAGGTTGTTTATATGCTGTATGGTGCTATAGCATAGTGATTCATAACAGCAGATTGAAGGGGTTGGAGTTTCTTAGCACAATGCTAAAATAGTGTATCAGTCCCTGAGGAGGGATGGACATGCATTAACATGTAGAGAAGTGGAACACATCTGATATGTCAGGGAAAAGCATGAAAATCAGCCTTTTCCTCTTTACTCTAGATAGCTGGAGCATTTCTGGTCCAGCAGCAGTGACAAGTGCAGCTCGATGACTGCCTGTCTCATGCTGAGCTCCAACCACTTTCCACCTCTACACTCAACCAGGATTTAAAGCTCCTTTCACAACGAGCCTCTCAATAGAGCAAATGGACCATGGGAGTAAAAGCCAACAACAGCAAACAGAGATAATGATACACAGAGAAATGTGTAGAGAGACTGAGGTGACCAGAAAGATCAGCTTGTCTTCGCTGAGCTCTGTCATCTGATTTGTTTTCTGTCTGGATTTTTTTGTTTATTTACAAACCTTTTACTATTTGGTCTTTATTCTTTTTTCTTTTTATCATCACCTCCGCTTGTTCCTGTTATTCTCATTGTCCTTTTTCACCACTGCTTGAAGCATCGAGGTTTGAAAGTTTCATGTGATGATTCCGTTTGATCTGTTTGAACTCAGTGAGTTTGGTTTGATGAGAAACCAAAATTTCTCCAATCTTATATTCAACATGTGACACTTTTTTCCTTTTCTAGCTTGCTGTGACTTACTCAGTACTCAAGTACTGTGACTCAGTGTGCTTCAGTGAGAACGTTATTAACGAATGGATCAGGAGTTGCCAGTTAGTTAGGCAGCGCGGTGGCATGGTGGTTCATTTCTTGAGTTAAATTCCACCGTCTTTCTGTGTGGAGTTTGCATGTTCTCCCGGTCTTTGCATGGGTTTTCTCCAGGTAATCTAGCTTCGTCCTATATTCCAAACTCATGCATTTAGTGGGGATAGGTTAATTGGTAACTCTAAATTGCCTATAGGTGCAAATGGTTTTCTGTCTCTATGTGTTAGCACTGCAGCAGACTGGTGACCTGTCCTGGGTGCACCCTGCCTCTTGCCCCAAGACAGCTAGGATAGCCACCCCCCTATCCCCTGCAACCCTGACAAGGATAAGCGGAAGAGAATGGATGTATCAGGAGTTGAAAACTAAACTTGAGGTGTGTTCAAAAATTACTTCTGGTAATAAGGTTCCTACCGGAGTGAAGTGACCTAGAAGATGGCCAGACTGCTTTCAGTTAATAATAAGGCGGCAACAGCAGCTCAAATAACTGCTCTTTGCAACCAAGTCATGCAGAAAAGCATCTCCGAATGTATAACAACCTTAAAGCAGACTGGCTATGGCAGCAGAAGAGCACAGTGGGTGATATTCCTGTCAGCGAAGATCTAGAGACTGAAGCTGCGGTTCACACTGACTCATCACAATTGGACAACAGGAGACTGGAAATACATTGCCAGGTTTGATGAGTCTCGATTTCTGCTAAAACATTCAGATGGTGGTGTCAGAATTTGGGATAAACAACATGAAAAATGGATCTATCCTGCTTCGTATCAGTGGTTCAGACTGGTGTTGGTTCAATGGTGCAGAGGATATTTTCTTGGCGTACTTTAGGCTCCTTGGTGAAAACTGAGCATTGTTTAAATACCACAGCTTACTTGAGTAAGTCAAGTATGCTGGAAACATTCTTCAAAGATGAAAAATGTTTCCAGCATCTTGTTGACTTTAATAAGAATAAAGACAGTTCTGAAGGCAAAATTGGGTCCAACCTGGTTTCTATCTAATACAGTATCCAGCGAGTGTATATATTAAATATTTGATCTAATTAAGCATAATCTGTCTTTTTATGGGACACTACCTTGTCATTTTAGGAAAGCAGGAATACAAGCCTTTTATTATTATTTGTAATTATTGTGATTAAGCAAAAATCTTATGCAAAATAGGACTACCTCAATATAAAACATTAATTATGGTAATTATGCAAATACTACAAAACAGCACACAATTGTGCACATACCTTACTGGGAATGATGACCTGTTCTTGAGTTATTCTTGAGTATCAATAAAACAAAGAAAGAAATATTACAATAAACAAAGAAAACCTGACCTCTATGAAATTTGCAGCCCTTTGGAAACAAACCTGTTTGTATATTTACAAATGGGTCACCCTCTGTCTGCACATTATTTCCTGCTTTACAAAGCTTAGGTGTTGCTCATGCACGTGTATGACTCACACCGTTTCTTCTCAAAAACAGACACTGCAGCGCGAACTACAGGAAAAGTCTGTCAGCCGAGCCGATAAGGCAAAGTAGGCACGTCAGTCTATAAAACAGCGAAGTAATTATTGCTGACCTCGCTGTATATGTAGTTAATTGGTGTGCAGACCCCTGAAGAACTGCAGTTAAAGGCCCGGAAAGAGGAAGTGAAAGACAGCGGCACATTTTACATTTCTCAACGAAACAAAGTTGTGAAAGGGAGAGTGGAAAACAGCGTATTTGTGTTTGTGCGTGCATCATATATTTTGCTGTCTTAAGCTCTATGAGGGGGAGAAAAGCTTGTACACACCTATATTTACACGCCATGAACTTGTGCAGGTGCACAGACAGAAATGGCTCTGCTGAGGAGAGTATAGCAGTGTACAAGCCCATCTAAGGTTGGCTGGATGCTTGAGCACTCTCTGCACTGAGCTTTGTTTGGCCACGGTGGGCATTTTGAGACGTCTAAATGTGTCCTGCTGGTTCACATTCTCATCAAACATTCAGCCTTTCTACCTGGACTTCACAGAAAAGATGGCTAGAGATGCATTCTCACACGCTGATTTGCTGGCGAGGAGCATTGTGCAAGAGCGTGAGTTTTCTACGCTAAGTGTTTTATCCACCAGCCTCTGACCTCAGCCGAAGGGGATTTATGAAAGCTGCCATAAAACCTGCATACAGAGTATCACTTAAATTACATATACATGTCAAGTATGACCTTGATTTTCAGTTAGTGTGCCTGAATAGACCTTTTACTCAATGAGGCATGGTACTGTTACATGCTGTGTTTTCATACCAGCCATATCACACAGTAAAAATGTCTATATGACACCCATAAGGATGATTGCTGAAGCAGAGAGAAAGGCTGGTGCCATGGAGTGGAGAGTGCTCTGAATACTGACTGTGTCCTTGGCCAATCTAGCAGCAGGGATGGGCGACAATAAGCGACCACTGACCAGCCGACAGTTTTAATTTCACTTCGCTTTACAGGTATGAGGTTTGTCATATACTGAGCTACCAAGATATTTTTTTAAGTGAAAAATGTAAGATAACGGAAAAGGAATTAATAAAGAATCCTTTGGTTTTCACTTTATTTTGTACATACTCTTCCTGAGCCATTCATCACCATGTATGACTTGCACTGTCCCTGCCATTGGGCCACCTGTCTGCTATAAGTGAAGTCAGCTGAAGATTAAGCTGATTCTAAGTGTAACAAAGTTTGACAGTGCTAAACAGTCACGCTTGCTCATTAGGCATCGCTGTGCCAACTTGCTGTGGCCAGGGTCGCTCCTTTTGGCTTTCTCTTTCATCTCTTAGCTGCAGAAGCACAAAGCCCAGCGGTCATCTTATTAGACAGGCTTATTGCGTTAATTCAGCCCAAACATAACACACTGAGCTGGAGCCTTTCCAGATACCCCCTCCCCTCCACTTTGCCTCATTTCTGTTTGTTTCAAACAGTAAGCCGACTGCTTTGACCACTAGTGCAGCTGAGCTAGGACCGATGTTGAACTCTTCAGATGATCGAGGCCTCTGCTGCCACTGACATCAGCCCACCGTTACTGAGAATACACTGCCAGCAGCTGAAAGCCTGACCTCGACTCATTTTTAAAACCAGCTCTGAAATATAAGAACACACACATCTTCTGGTTGTGAGGACAGGCTGAAGATCACAATTCACTTGCATATAGCAAGCTACATTAAATTGCTAAGTTGGTAAATATATTACCAACATAGCATGTGATGTAATGCTTATGTTATGTTGTTCTGTGGCCTTCAGCTAAAAGAAACTTTTAGAAATCCCAATTTGTGTGTGTCCAGCTAGCTTCCTGCATCATGCTATCTAATCACTGTGGGATTAGGTGTGCACATTCCATGTGGTTTTGCATTACAAATAAGACACGTATAAACATTTTTGGTTGGTCAGAGACTCTAATTATATCATTACAATGTATCCCATGAAATCCAAATGACTGGATTAAACTTGAAGCCCAAAAGTTCTCATTGATGCGGGCGCAAGGTTTTTGAAATTATTCAAATGTAAGAGAAACACAAGGAAGAAAATGAATCAAAGTTTTTAATGGTTATTAATAACAAACAGGTTTGTTTATCTATTTTCAATCATGAGCTGGACAATGTTTCAGATGGTACTAAAACTGTAATCCATGCTGTCAGAAAGAAACTTGTTCGGGGTGTAAATACACCGGCGATGTCGGTCATACATTCAGCAGCCCTTCAGCACCATGGACAGCACGGTCTGCTCGGCAGGACTGATCGCCAGCTCCTGTGGAGATCCTGGAGACTGGGTGTATTTTCACCCTGGCCGCTCCCGATTAATTTATCTCATCAACTCATCAATCAAAATTCAATCCATCTCTGTGTTTTGAACATAACAGAGTATACACACACACACACACACAAAAAAAACAGCTGGCCAGCTTCTAAACTCTTGCAGGCATTTTCCATTTAGAAAATATTCATACTCACGCCTGTTTTGGTCATACGTTGCACATCCCCTACCTACATTTTTTTTTAAAAGAAAAAAGAAAAGCGGTGGCGGTGAGCTAGCCTCCAAAAGGACACTTACCTGATGCTGCTTGCATCCAGCCACAGATTTTGTACACGGTGGATGTGCTGAGGAGGAAGAAGAGACTGAAGCAGCCGATGCAGGTGACGACCAGCATCATAGACATTCCAATGAAGAAGGACGCGGCCTTGAACGCACCAGAGGGGATAGCGGAGAACTCAGTGAAGCTACCCTGGCAGGTCAGGTCTCTGGAGACTCCATCTCCAATACAATAATGAAAAAGGCCGAAGTAGCCGACCTGCGGCGTATCCATGCCATCTCCAATCCAATAGGGCTGCGAGAAGATGGTCACGTTAACAATACCGAACAGAATAGTGAAGATGGCCCACAGAAGTCCGATCACACGGGAGTTACGGACGTAATTGGTCTGGTAGAGTTTCGCGGCTTCTGCTGACGGTAGCATTGATGCGGCGGATCCAGGTATCATTTTATGCAATCCCGAAGACTAAATGAACGCTGCGATCTGTCCGAGAGCGAAGCGAGGGCTTAACATTTAGAAGATAATCAGCTTCTTCTTCTTCTTCTTCTTCTTCTTATTATTATTATTATTCAATCTAATCAGCGCTTAAGCAACAGCAAGAAGAACGCGAGGAGCGATGCCTGTGCATCTGCAACACAGCAACATCTGTCAGGCGCGATCAACTCATGACGTCGCATAAAACCAGGCGGTGAACCAAGTGAGGAGCTGAAGCGGAGAGCCTGAGCCCTGCCTGTGACCGACAGCTGAAAAGTCAAAGAGTACAGTGGAACAAACGGTGTCTCACTGCGCTCGCTCCGTGTGGCCGTCGGACGTGTACATCGCTGCCGCACTTTTATAGCTCAGTGCTGCTCTCGGAAAGCCTCCCGACATCTAAAGGCATCTATTCACATGGACCTACAGCTATAGCCCACAACATATGACGCGCACGTATCCTCGAAGAAACGGCTTCAGCCTGTAACGAGCAGCTCGTTATGTCTCCGAAGGTGGTCGCATATACACACACAAGGCCCGTATTCTGCTTAGGAATCAATGCAACCCGATCACAGTTACCATTCAGAAAACACGGCAGCCCCTCTCTGCGTCGTCAACGATAAACGTGTTGGTTATGACAGCATCGCGGGGTTGTCGGTGATGCTGAGACTCGGAGAGGGAGGGGTGCAGAGGGTAGACGACGCAGAGGCAGTCCGTGCACATAGTGACACACACCTTCTGGTTAACGCTGCGTCAACAGCCAATGGACTGACGAAATATGAGTGCGACTTTAATGGTCTAAAAGTGGAAAGATTCAACGTGTATAAATGTATTTTTTATTGCTGGATGACACCCCACCGCCATCCCCCTGACCTCCCTCTACCAGAGGCACCTGCCGTGTTGCAGGGGAGGGGCAAAGAAAGGAGAAAAGACGACTAACACTCCTCGGTTTCATGATGTGTGCGTTATGGTCTAATGCCAATAGGTTATGTAACAGTTCATGAAACTGCAAAGTGGGGGGTGGTGAGCTTAATGCACAGTTTGTTTTTGATAATGAAAATGCTATAAATTTGCAAAGCCATGTTGCCTTTAACAGATTTAATATTTAATAATAATATTTATTTAATTTTTTTTTTTTTTTAAAAAGGGAAAAATGGGTTACACAGTTCCCCTCCTTGGTCCCCTTCCTGGGGGACTGTATTTGAGTTAGTAGGACTCTTTTAAAAAGTTTACATTACTTAATTTATTTAATTACTTTGAGTATTTGGGTTTACCATGTTCAGGTCAAGTGTGACAATATGCAAACAGGAAGAGGGCACTTTGTCACAGCACTGTAGCTAATAATAGACTAAAAAAGTAACATAAAGACAGTGAAATTAAATTATGGAAGTATGGTTATTTTTAGAAAAACAATGAATAAAATCTAACAGGTTCAAAAAATAAAAACACACATACAACAACTCAAACTAGTGTAGATGTTCCACGTTATGCTCTATGCATTAATGCCTCTGGTTTTGAGTAGATTTAAATACGTTAGCGCTTCATTACCACTTTAACAAGGCTGTCATGGGTGCGTTTTAAGTCATTCTCCAATAGGGGCTATATTCTGCATAGAAATCATGGTCATTTATGTTTTCCCTTGGTGTCTACATAATGCCCATTGCTCAGAGTTTTTGAAAGCAGAGATGGAACACTGTGCATTCATTAGCCTGAGATACTGCCTCATGACATTAGTGGTGTCACACATAATTCAGCCACAACATAAAAATCTCTGACAGATGAAGTGAATAAAACTGATAGTCTTACATTATTATGATCAGGTGAGAAACCTTGGAATACAGGTATTGACTAAAACCACCTACTGAAATATTGGTGCAGATCTCTTGACCATGCTCGGATGTGTTCAGTAGCACAAAGGGGATGTAGACAAAGTAGGTGTGTGGTTTTACTCTTGTAGCTAATCTGTGCATTTTCCACCTTTTGTGAAATGAATAGTGAGTATATGTGTTTTCATCTCACATACCCAGTGGATGCATTAGCCTAACGCACACCTCTGAATGGATGCCAGAGAGATTTAAAAGCAATGATGGAAGAATGTTTTCTTAAGATTAAAATGCATTTTGTAAAATTTCATTGAGACATATTTTACATGTATAAAACGGCTACACCTTAATGGTTTTGTTTTCAGAAATTACATTTAAATTACACATTGACAGCAGCATAATGTCAGAGCATTGTGTAGTGAGGACTTAAAAGCAAGACACAGCAGACAGATTACCAAACCAAATCAAGCTTTTATTGTGGATGATTCAAAGCTCCCAAAACTGAAGTCTATATGGAAAGAGAAGCCAAAAACACACTGTGGAGAGTAAATCCAAAGACCATCACAGAAAAAAAAAACTTGCCTGTCTTTGTTAACAGACATCTTAACAAAGGAAACAGGAAAGACTGGGCTATATGTGGACAGAGAGGGCTGGTTAGGGTTTTAACACTGAAGGGAAACCAGACACAGGGAATAAGCTGCAGAACCAGCTCCCAGGTTGGATTTGGGGGACAGGCATCCTATTTTCCTCCTCTCGATCAGGCTTAAATCTTTCCCTCTTGATATATAGTTATTTAGCACATGGCTGGATCAGAGGGCCCTGAATCCTCACTTTGTAACTCTGTAGTAGACCTCAACTTCTGGGGGCTTCCAATGATGCACTGTTTCTTCTTCACTCACCTTTTTCACACCTCTCTTCATTTAATCATTAGTTATTATTAATCTCAGGCTATATTTCCATGGCGTATCTGTATCCCGTCTTCCTCCCCTCACCCCCAACCAGTCACGGAAGATGTCTGCACCTTCCTGAAACTTTCTATGATGGAGGTTTCTTCCTGTTAAAAGGGAGTTTTGCCTTCCCACTGTCTCCAAAGCACTTGCTCATAGAGATCATCTGGTTGTTGGGTTGTTTTCCTGTTTTCTCTGTATTACTGTAGGTTCCTTATCTTAAAATATAAAACATCTTTAGGCAACAGTTGTTGTGATTTTGTGTTACATCGAAAAATCTGATATAAATTGGTAAAAAATTGACCTGGACAGAGAGGAAGCAAAACTAAGATGGGCCACAACAGAAATAATGAGGTTAGCATATGTAAATATTTAATCCAAAGTAAAATAGGAAAAAAGGCAGTGACACAAAAATGAATATTAACAGATGATCAATGAACACAGGTGGACCTAGACTTAAATATAAAAATAAAACAAAGGGAAGCACAAACAAATATTAAAGAAACTAATGGCAGACATAAACCAAAAAGAAAACCTAAAACACAACACCAGACTATATTTGTCAAGGTCTGGCGGGTGCAGACCGTGTGGTGAGGAGGTGGACCCAAAAATGCAGACAAAAGGGAGCGTGGATACGATTTGAACAAAAAGCGAGCCGTTTAATGACCGGTAAAAGAATACAGAAATAAAAGAGGCAAAATGCAAAACCACAAAGAACTAACTAACTAAACTGGGAAGAACTAAGGCTAAACATTAACACTAAGAACAAGACTTGAATAGAACAAAACCTGGAGGAGGAAACATGGCGGGGAAACATGACGCGGATGACGGAGCATAGATGACAGCAGACATGAACAACGGGGGACTTTGGCCCTTGGGTGGTCCTCCTGGGACTCTCGCGCTCTGGGGACCTCTGGATGTCTGGGACCTGGATCTCCTCCATGCCTGCTTCATGCCCTGAGGGACGGGGCTATGGCCCCTCACACATGCTAACAGGTCGTTACATGGAGAAACCTTTTGTATACAAGCGCGTTCATCCACACAAGTGTGCACGCAGCTTTCCTGGCTGCTTTCTTGGCTGTAGGTCCGGGAGCATGCTATTCACTATACCAGTACTGCGCAATAACATTAAAAACTTAGTATTTAATGTTAATCTAAATTATTGCTGTGGTCCCTATATTGTGTTGCTCTGTGTTGCCTTTGCTTTTTTTCCCCCCTCCCTCTCTCTCTGTATGTGTCAACAGCTGAGAAAGTGCTTTGGCACCTTTATGGTGCTTATTAAATCAATCCTGCTTTCCCACTGCGCACTACGCTTTATTTAAATGTTACATCTCATTGTCCGCTCTCATATAGGCCTGAATATCTCTAACCAACTATAGACCAGTTTTAATCCACACATTTAAATGCCTTATTGCACTTAATACACAAGCATTTGCATATATGTAACATGGACAAAAGAGTAAAATGTGTGAAAACATATGATATACAGTATTTAACTGATATAAGTAGTCTAGAGGTTTCCGGTGAGTGAAAAAATGAAACATATAGCCTGAGAATTGATGATGAAGCAGTGGACTGGTAATCACAGAAAATTCCTGAGTGGGTAGTTTTTGCAGCATGACAGAGAACATCATGGCTGCTAGTCGAGTGCTGGTTTGTGAATGATACTTTCAAAGTGCCTTTTAATGAGAGGACCAGTGTTGTTGTGGCTGATCAGCACATATCCCAGTACTGAAAGACATATTGAATTAGGTTAACTCTGTCTCTGGACCATCTTGGACACTTGACATAATATTTGCCCATTTTAATTTCCATTCTCTCATATTGTCTATATCAACCTTGATTTGCCCTATTTTTATATTGCTGTGTAGGAACTGTTTACTGAGGATAGGAATTTACAGTGTAGGCCAGCCCTGCTGTGCCACTGAAGTTTCAAGTGGACTGGTTGGAGAACAGCTTAGCTTAAGAGTTATTTACTGATAATATAATACTGTACAATATATTTTTTTTTAGTAAATGTTTTTGTAATTACATTAAAAAAAATATGCATTCACTATTTTTAATCCACATTTCCAGGTTTTAACCATCTGCAGGGGCTCCACCCACAATATGGAAACCACTGCATTTAGCTAACTTTTAGCAAGGGCGAGGTAATTGCTTGTGCCACAGTGGAAATGTGTCCGAAATGTCTCCACACCACAGGTAAGAGCTGTCAAGCCTGCATGATGTTTCAGAGTTTACATCAAATAAAGAAAAACTAAACCGATCACAAAGAAAAACAAACATTTAAGCTAACTCTGCGAACGAAAACACGGCAATCGTGATTGGTATCAGCAGTGGAAATAGCCTGTGAGGAAGTACCACAAGTTTCTTTTTGCTAATTAATGGATGTTGACAAGTGTTCCCACCACACCAGATTTATTTAAAAAACAGAATTAGGAGTTGGCCAGATTTTTCAGAATGAGAAAAACACATGTATTACTTAATTACCTGGTCCCCTTATGTGGTTTGCATGTTAGTCTGCAGACAAAAATAATAACAAAACAAAACACAAGAGTGATGAAGTACAACTAATGTTTAAAGGCCGTGTTTTTTTGCTGCCATTTCTGACAGTTTGATGAAAATGTTTGCTGTGCTGGAGTACATGAACACAGATTTTAAACAAATCACATTAAGCGAGAGCAGCAGCCACCCCATGATTGTGCTTCATTTAGAGCAGGGGTCACTAACATGGTGCCCGCAGGCACCAGGTAGCCCGCAATACCACATGAGTGGCCCGCGGGCCTGTTCTAAAAATAGCTCACTATAACAACTTACAGTAAGCTGCATCTATTTTTATTTTTTGTTGCTATTTTTTTTTAAATCACAATTGCATTGGTGTCAATTTGTTAGAGATAATATATATAAAAAATGTTTATTATTAAATATTAGATCAGCGCTTGCTGGTCTCCATGGAAACAGTTGCCATAATCAGTGTCTTTACATAGATGAAGATCATTAATTATTAATGATAACATATAATTAAAGTTAAATTGAGGAAATGTGTTATTTCAGAAGTGTGTGTCACACTGGTAGCCCTTCACATTAATCAGTACCCAAGAAGCAGCTCTCACTTTCATAAAGGTTGGTGACCCCTGGTTTACAATAATCACATGATCCCCTATGAGCAAGCACTTTGGCGACAGTGGGAAAAAGAAACTCCTTTTTAAGAGGAAGAACCCTCTGGCAGAAGCACGCTCAGGGAGGGGCGGGGCCATCTACCACGAATGGTTGGGCTGACAGAAGGAGGACGGGACATCATCTGACACCCTGATAATAATGAATGACAGTCCAGCCTCGTTTTTCTGTGTCACTCTGAGACAGGATACTTCTGCTGATGATTGTCAACAATGAGTAAAATGATCTTATTCATCGATTACTATTGGCTTAGCATAGGACGGGTATGCCTACCTTTCTAACATATATCATGTTAGCACAGGCACACATGTGCAGGATAGCAGCAAAGGTAGCGACATCACCTCTCTGCTGCCTTCTAAACACTGATATCCTGATGTGCTCTCACTTTAGTCTCTGTGGAATGTCACAGTACACACACACACACACACACACACACACAAAGAGCATTTACTGAGACTCCAGAAAAAGCATTGAAAGCCAAAGGAACCGCACACTCCTCCATGGAATTCACAGAGGACAGGATGTTGGCTTCATGGTCACGCAATGCTGCACTCATCCCAGCCTACACTCTTTATTCCCACCACACATTATATCATCATGCATCTGCATCAAGTGCTCAGCGCTGCCAGAATGGATCATGACCTTGTTATTGCAATCTGAATGATCAGTGTGGGCAATCAGCAGCCGTGTCTAATTCTGCACAAATATAATTTGGTAGATTATAATGATTCTAGTTTGTAGTTTGTAAACCCAGCTGTCATTTTGTTCTAAGCAAAGAGGCTTTTGTGTTTATTTGTTTTTTTGCGAGTATGTTTTTCATTTGTGTCTGACAATTACTTTTGGGAATACTAAGAATAGCCACAGCTCAAAGAGAAATGCTGATTCACTGTGTTTGACATTATAAAAAAGGCAAAACTGCTAACGACCGAGATAAATCCCAAACATCTGCAACACAACTCAAGAAGCAGGCTGGCATATCAAAAAGAAAGAGGCTGGATAAACTCATACGTTTATTGTTATGTGTTCTGAAAATGAAACACCAACAAAGGAAACACTGACCGTGACAAATAATTTATCCTCATGCTAACCAAATATCATTCCCTAAAAGTCATTTCAATAAAGAAAGGAAATCATCAGAAATGCTCTGAAAATGACAGAAACATTGTAACATTGGACCGTAAACAGATGATTGGTCTCCATAACTCCTCTAATTAAATTGACCTGACAACAAAGTGAACACATGAAAATGAATGATTCGCTTATTTACATTAGACCACATTTAGTGTCGCAGCAGCAGAGTGAATGATCAAAACCTGACACTCAACTCTTTTTGCTCTCGCTAGAAAATCTGGGAAGCTGCTTATCAGTGGAGGAAATGGTCGATTTGATGTGGTGCTCCGCAGTGGCCTCGCAGCTGAACCTTTAAAGTGGGACAAGCATGCATGCATATGCTATATGCAGGCGTCTGCTTAACCAGAGCATTCTCTCAATATTGGCTTTTCTCAGTGCTTGGTTTACAGAACTGAGCCTAACTTACAGAGTTACAGAACGAAGAATTATAAAACCGTTTAGTTCTAAACTATTACACACGTGCTACAGTTCTGACGTCACAAGCGTTAGATTAATGACCTGAGATGATGACGTGCCTCACGCTAGTCTGCTGGCAGCGGCTTGAAAAACAAAGCCGTCCTGGAATGGTCACAAGCTGCAGTTCTTCAAATGGCCACTTGGTGCTGGTTACAAAGGTGAGTCAATCGCAGCTGAGAAACGCTTTAAAATGCCAGCTTCGTACATTAAGTTGGAATAACAGAATTGCATAATGCTAACATAAAGCAATTTAATCACATGGAAATTCTTTCCATGATTTTTTTCATGTTCATTTAAAGAGTAATTTTTTTGAGTGGGGGTTAGCCCCCATCACATTTTAACACACACATGGCTGGTTTAGCAACGCTTAGAACCAGCCACCACTTTAATCACACTCTAGATCTTGTTTTAACATATGGATTAGAAACTGAACATTTGACAGTGTTTCCTGAAAACCCTCTCTTGTCTGATCATTTCCTGATAA
>VURO01050550.1:4926-19759 GCA_015108175.1 Pelvicachromis taeniatus | reverse complement strand
AATTTAAAAAAAAAATTTTTTTAAAAAAAAAAAAAAAAAAAAGACTCAGAGAAGTAATAAATTCTCACAGGTCTGTTGGCTAACAAGCTGTAGCTTTGAGGTCAAAGCTCTGGCAACACTTGGAATATAAAGAACAGCTTTCTTACTTGATTGTGTTTCAGCCTGTGGCATTCATCAGGGTCATCAAGAACTACATTCCAGAAAGCACTTAAACTATCACACATGTTTGACTGGAGAGAAAAAATCCTAAAGGGAAACATTTTAAACAATCAGTCACATGAATCCAGTAAATCACCAATCCACTCAGTTGTGTGACTGCACAGAACAAAATGTATAGAAAAATTAAAACACACAACTTTTCTACATCCAGTATATTTATCCACTGGGCATCAGTTAAATGTGATATGTAAGCACAGTTTTTGCAATATTAAGTTGCAATATTTTCATTTTGACCTGACACATTTCTCTCTTTTGACTTCATAAGACTTTGCATGTAATTGTTCTGCAAGAAAATGTTGCTCCTGATCACACTGTAACATGTTAGCCAGCCAGGAATATTTCAGCACTGATCACTGTCTGACCTAAACCTTAAGCTAAATCAAACACTGCATCATCTCATGTCTCATGTATGCAAACCACATTTTAATACCTTATATCTTCCAATTGTAGCCCAGGTGCTTATTAAAAAAATTATCTGTCCGGCCCGGCGTTTAAAAGAGACTGGCAGCTATTGGAGACCGGCTTTTATTCCCTTCTTGGAATTGTCGCGGAAGTGAGAGGGAAAGAGGACCCAGGCGCGGCTTTTAGACTGAGGTGAAAAGACAGTGCGTTTATTTACAGTGCTCCAAAACGTATTCCAACAGTTCACAAATAATGCAGTTCCCAATTGTGCTTCTCCTTTGCTCCCGAGTGTCTCCTTGTCTGTGGTAGCCCAGTGCACGAGTGGTGCTCCCCAAAACTTCTTTGGTGCTTGCTGCATCCAGGTTAAATGCCAATGACGGCTGATTGGAAACAGCTGGCCGAGTGATGAGACCGACGACAGCGCAGAGGGTTTTTTTCTTTTTTTTGAGCGGTGTTCCAAACAGCCAATAAAAATTAAAAAGAAGAAGAAGAAGACATCATGGAGGGACTTCCGAGTCGAAGGCCACTATTGGAGACCAGCGTCTATTTGTCGTGACATGTTTTCAAACCACTGTTTATTAGAAACCGGCGTTTAAAAGAGACAGGCTACTAATGGAAGATATACGGTAAATGCAGATGTAAAGTTGGGAATTAAAGGATCAAACAAGAAAAAGAAGGGACTTTTACTTGTAAGACATGCAATTTATTTATCTATACACCAACATTAAAAAGGCCATATAGTATGTCCCTTGTGAATCTGGACTGGTATTTGATATCCTTTCCAAAGTGTACTGAAATATATTTTTTAATTAATTCGTATCATAGAGCTGACACAATGACACAGCAGCCTTCAGTATTTTTCCACGGAAGCCACACAGTAGGACAGAATCAACAGGAGAGCCAATATTAAGATGACATACAAATTTACATTCATAATATAAAGTGCAACATGTTCTGCAATCAGGCAGAAGATTCTGCACCATCCAGGCAAGAACAGAGACTCAAGAGGAGCTTCTATCCCCAGGCCATCCAGGTCATAAACCAGAACATTTCACTGCATGTTGTACTCATATAACTATGCTTTATACTCTACTTCTATTGAAAAAAAATAAGAAAAATTCATTATTTGGAACCGAGCTGGAAAGCTGTGAAGATTCACGGGTCAGTTTTGAAAGTACATGGTTTATTTTCCCATGAAGTTAGGCTGATACAGACAATCAAGTCACGTAAAATTAAAAGAAATAAACTCAACATATGAAAACATTCAAAATTATGTAATTAAAGAAGAACCATCATGGTTGATCAGATTTTTCTATGGTGGAGGGAACAAAAAAAATAGAAAACAGTCAATTTACTACTAAAAGCTGTATTATTTAAAACTAAGCAAAATCTAAGTGAAATTTAAATACAAAACATGTTTGAAATTAAGTAGTGTAACTATATATTTTTGGACAAAATCCTAAACTTGCTGCTTTAAACTGGACTACACAAACCATACAGTGACAATGTCCATCTTTTATTTGTATCTGCTTTTTAACTTTTTGTGGCTTTTTCATTCATGCACACACTTGCACACTGTCAGAGGGTAGGGGTTCAGTGTCTTGCCTGAGGACACTGCCAAAACTTGGTTTAATAGACAACCGTCTCTATCATGTGAACCACAGCGATCTCTAAAAGCCTTAAAATCATATATGAAAAGGCTGCATGCTTCCAGTGCAGTGTAAGATTGACATAAAATAGGTTTGGCTTGCCTATACTGCAATTTGTGTTGAGAAATGGGTTTTTTGTATGACCATTATCATCAGTGTGAATAATAACATTTAATTATTATTATTGTGCATTATTATTGTTTTTAATTGATCAGACGGTTTGATGAACAATTTGTAAAAATTTAGAATTTTCTGGCAATTATTTAGCAGTTTAGGCTTTAAAGCTAAACAAAAATAGCAAGTTAAGAGAACAGGTTGCAATTTAGAAAACTTAAAAATATACCACCAACACTAAAGCAAAAAAGGTGAGTGAGAAAAATTTCAAACACTGCAAACCACTGCATACCTTTCACAACAGAATATGGCATCTCCATGGAGACGAATACTGTACCTTGCATGGTGTTGTATCAGAAAACGACTGAGGATATACCAACATGAGTTTGAGATGGTAATGATGCAGAAATTGTCTGTTGTGTTTGCTTTGGCCAGTCTGTTGTCTCTGAGGTGCCGCTGTGTGTGTTTGTGTGTTGCTGGCTGGATTCACGGTTGCATAATTAGCAATAGCATTAGCATGCTTAACATCTCAGCTGCTGCTCCACAATACTCTCAGGAAGAGCCCTGTTGAAAATCCTCCCAGTAACTGTCAATCTCACTCTCTCTGTCTCACACACATTCTCCTGCTACCTCTCTTTCCCTCGCTCTCATTCGCTCTGCGTGCTTGTGCAACATTTCATGCGTCGTTGGAAAATGCGCCTAATTGCCAGGCAGCAAACATTTCAACTCTTCTGGTGCTTCTCGGTGAACTTTATCATCTTTCTCTTTATTCAATCAGATGCATGGAAACACTATCGGGGGGCGGGGTTGTGCCGGATCCAGGCATTCCTTGCTGATTTGCCACAGTCGAGCTGTTAGTTTCACTGTTGTGGGAGATTTTGTGTAATTAATTGGTTCTTCTGGGGGTCAAGTGGTTTCATCTCATTTCAGTCACCTTGTACATCAAGCAGCCATGTCTGCACCTGTTTCCTGCTCTCAGCAGCTGCCAACTGGGCCTCCCAAACGACTATTGATCCCATTAGATCACGCACGCACCCGCTTGTGCAGACACAGACACACACACACACTTGAAATGCTTTATTTCTATCTGCTAATTAAATTTGCCAGAGCTAGCCTTGAATATTACAGAAGTTCAGCAAGGTTTATTCTTAATTTGCTTTTTCCAATATCTGGCATGTTTTCCTCAGCATCCACAAGACTACAGGAGCACTTAAAGGTCACCCTGACGTCACACCAGAGTAAACATTAGCACAAACATAATGTAGAAGTTGCTTTCACTGTAGAGAATATTAATGTTTTTCAATAACTTCAAAATGATACCTATTTGTAGTTGCAAGGCTCTTTTACATGTTTTACTAACGTATATTTGTTCTTTGTATACCATAAATGGTCTAACGTCAACTGAAGAAAGAAAACACTATGGAGAGGTCTGTCTTTTTGACTTCCTCCATTTAGTTATGTAGTGATCTCCACTTTCTTTTAGATTTTATTTTCAGTATTCTCTTTTCTACATTTTATGTTTATTGTTTTATGTTATAAACGTCATCTGCTTCCTAAGCATATGAATTACACATTTGCAGCTAAAATCTTTGGCTAACACTATTTTACAATATAAGCGTACAAGGTGCTGTGAGCATCTCCATGTCCATCACTAGAACAACATGCTCTTACTATAAGCATCAGCCAAATCAAACAAGCAAATTAAATACAAAAAAAAAACAAAAAAAACAAAGCCATGCAGAACCAGTATCTGCAGTTTCCTCATTGGCCTCTTGAGGCTGAGTAAAAATCACCACAGGCTCAATGTTTTAAAATGCTTAACTTTACAGCCACACATGATGTTTGTGCTGTTGGTGCCTTTTTATTCTGTAGTGAGGACCGTCCAAGAACGTTAGCTCCAGGTTTGGTGATTGAAATTCTAGTAGTTTACTAGTATGTTACTTAACACTAATAACAGTTATGTGTGTCTTTACATTGCAATCATAATGTGATGAAGAGGCTGTGGTGCAGAATTTAGAAAACACTGGATAGGATCATGTTTTTATAAATAGTCTATGAATGTTTCGATTTTACTCTATCCGGTTGTTAAGTGATGACGCATGAACCCTGCTTCTGGGTCCAAACTACTCTGAGTTTGTTAAGGCTGTTGTGTTTTTAACATGTTTTAATTCTTTGTATCTTGTTCTATTTAATCTGAACAAGCCCCTAAAAAAAAGTCAGTGATCACTGTCGGCCTCTCTCTGCTTTTATTACCACTATTCATCGACAGCCTGTTTTAATGCTCAGTAACTACAGCCCAGCCCATGCAGCAGTATATTAATGACTAACTTGTATTGTGGATGGATTATCTCAGTTGTTCTCCTGACTGAAGTTTGGTCTGTTTACAGCATCCTGCATGCAATTTCAGAAACCCTACAAACGTCACTACTGTTTAGTTTTCTGTCTTCATTTATGCAGGAAGTGATAGCAGAGCTGCACGTTTAACTTTTTCAGAAATCCCTCAGTCAGAAGTACATCATCTTTAGATGGAAACTAGCGAGCTAACTCCCTGCTAACTCTGTTAAACTTCAGAAATTCTGTTTTTCTGGATGCCTGGACGTTAAACTTAATTGTTACACCTGGTAGAGCAGCCACGGTGATCATTTTATTAAAGATGAAAGAATTTAAGCAACTTTGAAACTCTCTGTGACGCCGCATTGTTCGTTTGACTTTGGGACCTGAAGCAGGGTTTGAAACCCAAAACGGCGAATGACGTCAGACTTAAAGACTGGATAGATTGCTTTTTTTTTGCACTTACTTGTTTGTAACATACAAGTACAAACAGGAACTTTCAGAGTGTAGTAAGTGCAATTAATGGCTACAGATTTAGAGCTAAGCCTTTAACTATTTATCAAGTGAGTAACCATGTAAGGGAAACTGATTTGTATTATAACAATGAAAATGTATAAAAGTTAAAAAGAAAAGTTGCATCGGATCCTCCAAAAGACTCAAATTTATTGAAATTCAAGTGGTCTAAGAGGAAATTAGACTCCCGTTATTCTTTGGGCTGTGCTTTGAGGCTTTAGACAATCTGGATGCAAATAGGATGTAGTGGTGCAACGGGCTGAATAAAATACAATATCACCATTTTTTTTAATCCACTCTAATTTTCACAGGCTGCTTTATTCAGACATGTGGACTATTGCTGTCTATCATCTGAGATATATTTGATCCTTTACTGAAGTCCTTTGTGAAAACTGGGCAGTTGTGGAGTCTAAAGACATTTTCTCAAAGAAACTTTAAATTACATTTTTAAAAAGTGCACATATGCTGACATTTTAGAGCCATGCATTCATGCATACACAAGTGCTCTGAACAAAGGGTCTCACTGGGTCAGACTTTATTGAGCACTTGAAAAGAGTCTCAATTTCAGGTCAAAGGTTAAGGGGTGCCATGTCCAACCTGCCTCCAACTTCCTTGTTTTTTTCACAAATTTGTAGACATTCCTCCACGAAGATCAGTTAAAGCAATAAAGAATTCATCCTCCCCAAGTCTATTTCCACTAATACGTAGTGAAACTGTAAATTCATTTTCCTGTGAATAAAAAAATGCTTATAGTAAAAATAAATAAATAAATAATCCCTGGCATTAATTAATGTGAAGAAGAAAATATCAAAACATGCTGATCTGTTGAAAACCTCCTGATTACCGAACCTGGTGATTTTCATTAGTCAACTTTAGCTGAAGACTTGAATTCTTAGAATGTTTCTGGGGTGTTTTAAAAAAAAAAAAAAGTTTTTCCACCAAACCTCAGATGAATGTATAACCTTTTATAATTAAAACACTATTAACTTGTTCACTTGCACATCAAAAGGCACATCGGGTCTTTTTCTCCCTCTATCTGGCTATCATTCAGAAAATGGAAGAACTTGATTAGTAATTGCAATGCGATTACTAAATGTAGAGGAGATTTTCCCACAGACAGCTACACCCAAAATATGAAAGATGTGCAGCATCTGGCTTAATGTGAATTAAAAAGTTTCTTTGTGTAGTTACGCACAAAGCAGTTTTTCTTCAATGAAAGAATGGAAACTGCCCAAAACATTACAAAGATCAAGTGTGACAGCGTGGCTTGTCACACTTGATTTGGTAGTGAAGAGTTTTATCTCATCACTAAACAATTACAACAATCTCATGACTAAACAATTTAAAACTGGCCTTTGTTCTCTAATTTACAACCCATATAAACCAAACATACAAGCCAAGGCCTCTCTACCCATATTTTCTTGAGGTAAAACATCGTATACTGACTTTGAAAAAGTCTTGAAGTCTGGTCCTGCGTTCAGTCTGGCAGGTGGATCGAATAGCAACTTGAAATAATGCTTACAAAGCTTAGAATGGGAATGATAAAATAAACAAACAAAAACTTTAAATAATGTGTGCAAAAATACTAAATAAAACAAATTGTTTAATTATTTAAATTGTAATGGATCCAATGTGCCTGGTTGTGTTATATAAAAAATATACAAAACAGCAACTCATATTTATGCAGTGTGTAGATATATGTAAATTAATTAATACATTTGATGTCTATGCCTCTTCAATGCATATTAAAAGTTCAGATATATGAACCAATAGAATGAAAGTACATAAATTATCTAGGACAATCATTTTAACGTGCTTTATCAGGCCTCATATCAGACGAAGTAATAAATAGTAATTGTTGCTGTACAGCAACTTGGTTAATCTTCAGAAGTTAAACTGTATTTTGTATGCCATGCACATAAACCCCAAACAAGAAAAAAAACATATGGTCAATGGGTTATGCACCGAAAGGATCATGGGAGCACTTTAGAAAGATTCAGGAACTTTCAGAGTGTAGCTTTCAGGGCATGGTGGCATATTCCACTTTACACGCAACAGTTTTAAAATCAGGCTCTTCTGCATTTCATTCTGACATTTTTAGTTAACAATAATCAGCAGCACAACAACCACCGGACTAACAAGAAGGATGGGCTTTGTTGCAAAACTATTGCTCATTACAAGCTGCTTGGGGGTTCTTGACAAATTAAATTTTCTGAATCCTTTGGTGGAAAATCACCCTGTGAAATAAACCTTAGCTACAAAAAACAAAGTTAAGGCAATCAGCTTACACAAGCTACATGAATGCCAAAATACTAAAATAACACATATAAGTGGCCAAGTCTGTTTTCCTTCATTGAGACTTTGCATGTACAGGAGTTACACATTTGCATAATAACAAATATACATGAGGCAGTTCAAGATTTGTGTTTTTAGCATATCGTAGCTCATTTTACTCTGTGCTTACATTTTATTTCATGTCATTTCTGTAAAATGGTTAATTATGCTAACCCTAACTAACTGATATATGATGGTTTAATAGATTGGTGCTATGGCAACATAAATGTTGTCAATCTGACACGACAGATTAGGACTGGAGCATCATTACACAAACTGGGTGTCACTACAAAGTTAACATGTTGTTATTTAGTCTTCTGGCACACCTTGGGTGCCTTAGTACTTAATTGTATGTCATTTAAACACCACAGCTATAGGAGATAGGGGTAGTCTGTAAATTTCTTACACTTTACCCATGTTTTGTAGGATGTATATTTTGATAATCGTTTTTGATTTAAATTATTATAGTTATGAATAAGAATAACCAAATTCCCTATTTAGTTCATCTTAAACAGGTTGTAGTCATATTTATGGTTAATGAGTATTTTTCCACTTATTTCGTTTTTCTGTAATGTTGGTTTAGTACATGCAAATCAATTGCAGGCATATCACAAATCGTGGTGTCATTTTTTAAATTGTTTTTTTAGAGGCAAATATATTTTTTATAGTTTGTCCACCTCTATGTACATTCTCTCACATCTGTTCAGATCGTGTCGGCTGATCTGAACAGATGTATCTCCCTCTGCATATATACTGACATTTGTGAGTCCTTATATTGATTATGATTATTATTCCTTATAGTGAGACAACGATGATCTCACTGAAAAATGTAAGATACAAGCTACAGCAAAAAAGTATCTGGAAAGGCACAAGTGTAGTCAGTGGTGCTGAACCGGCCAATCACAGCACTTGCAGGGTATGTCGATGCCACGTGCAGTTACATTTCCAGGAAGGTGCACGCCAGGTTATGCCATAGATTACGTCAGATTTCGTAGGGGTTTGTGGTTAAAGGCAGACATTGTGGAAACTTTCTGCTGAAGCATAAATCCCCAGTAAGTGAGAATGAAACATCAAATGTGGGGAAAAAAAAAACAAAAACAGAACCTGTGGTGTTTTTTCACTTTAGGGGAGCAGTGCTGTACCTGAATGCCCTTCAATGGGCCTGTGAGTTCAGGTGCAAAGCATGCTGGGATGCTAAGCTAGTCTCACTCAAGAGAAACTCTTAAATTAGAGATTGTTGAGACACACACTTGCACACACAAACATGTAGGCATGGAAAACAGCGCAACGCGTTTTAAAGCTCATCTGCAAACTGATTCTGTCAGGGAGACTTAGTGACGTGCGGCTGCCTCCTACAGCTTTCCTCCATAACGGCACCGGTCGTCATCTGCGTTGTGCTGTCCACCAGGGAGAAGGAGAGGCGGCGGGCTCTAAATAGAGCCTCCCTCGGTTAAATATTAACACACGCCTTCCTCTGACAGAGAGCAGCCCGCCATGTCGCCTTCCATCTCCACCATGGGGAGATGCAACACAGCATAGCACTCAAACACACACATAAAAAAAAAAAAAAACACACTTGGACACAACACTGAAGTACGGACAAAACACGCGCACAGAAATGAAGTGCTGATGAGGCTTTTTCAACATTATAAAAGCTTTTTCATTTCTCTTCTGTTTAATCCGGCCTGGCCTCACAAGAAAGAATCTGGGAAATGACCCAAACTTCTCAGCACTGCATTCTGTGGTCAAAGCACACGATTTCTTACTGTGACCTCAGGTCTGATATTTTACAAGCACTTATCAACTCTACTTACCCATCAAAACACTTTTGGGGCCCAAACCTAACCAACCGCTACAAAAAACATCTAAAAATAATGTTTTAGCACACGGATCCAAACTTAGGATTTTGTGTTCAACTTGAGGCATCACCATTACCAACAAACCTACTTCAAAAACGTGAACTTTATGGCCTTCATGTAATATCAGCCGAATTGACTTTAAAATTGTTTCCATAGTGCTATCATGTAATGTTGAATTATTAAGTGCCAACACAGGTAATGTGTGCTTTAGGGGTAATATAGACACTTCTATATGCTGATGTTGGCTTTATGAAAAGAATAAAGTAAAATTTTTGCAATGCATGTGAGAGACTGAAGAAGCTTTTCGTGTCTTTAATAAATTTGCAGAATTTCGTCTCAAATTCTAATTCTTCCCCCATAAAGAATAAGGAAAATGTATTCTGAAGCAGCTGTCAAGCCATCATTTAACAGTAAACGTCTTCACTGAAAGCATGCGCTTTCTCAGCAGCGCGAGGCTTTGTTTCTCTGTTGGTTTTTAGTATCCTTCAGTTTCATTGTAATTTCTCACACTGACAAAAACACTCTTAACCCAATATGGCCTTGGAGGATAGCAAGTGTGTGTAAGTGAGATCCTTATTAGTAAAGCGGTAATGGCAAAAAACAGAATAATGACGGATTGACTTTTATCTGACAAGGAAAAGCAATATATGCAGTACGACACTTTACACTAGAGACCTATTGAATATAATGTCCTTTTATAATAATGAAGATCCACAGCATGTGTTAAGAATGTAGAAACATGCTCTGACAAGATGTGAATATGTTTGCAAAATTGTCAGTTTTAATAAGTTTGTAAAATGCACAAAATGAAATTTGCATGCACTCCTTTCCATTAGTCTGATCCTAATTGAACATGTCAGTCACTTTTTCCTAAAAGTCAAGGGGGCAGTCTTACTCGGTGAAGTTTCACAGCTGCACTGGATACAGAATTCAGCCACGGGTTCCACTGACTTGAATGAAAATTACTAAAATAGCACATTATCTAAAAAAACCTACTTTAATTTTCAATTACGTTTGATTTTTAAAGCACCATTTCGCAGCATAGGCGATCATCATCATGCCAACAATCCAGTATCTAATCAGCCAATCACGTGGCAGCAACTCGATGCATTTAGGCATGCTCAAGATGACCTGCTGAATTTGAAACCAAGCATCAGAATGTGGAAAAAACTGTAATTTAACTGACTTTGAAAGTGCCACGGTTTTTGGTGCTTGACAGCTGGTCTGAACATTTCAGAATCTGCTGGTTTGCTGGGATTTTCTCACACAACCATCTCTTGGGTTTAAAGAAAACGTTCTGAAAAAGAGAAAATATTCAGTGAGTGGCAGTCCTCTGAATGATACAAGAGGGGAATGGGTAGACTACTTCGAGCTGATAAGAAGACAGCAATAACTCAGTTAACTACTGTTTACAACCAAGATTTGCAGAGCATCTTTGAATGCGCAACTCACTGAACTTTGATGCAGATTGGCTACAGCAGCAGAAGACCAGACGGAGGGGAAGAATAAAAAAAATACTTCTCAGGTGCATGTCATTACATATCCACTAGTGAAAAGATAAATAATCTGCCTTGTTTTTGGCTTGAACTGATCTGGCATGATATTATAAACACCTACCTCATATTGTCTTACTCCCCCTTTATGCAGTGGACAGCATGGGCACCCTGACTGGTCTGTGGCTGTTCAGCCCCATACACAACAAAATGCGACGCACTGTATTTTCTGAAACCGTTCTATCAGAACCAGCATTTTCCGCAATTCGAACTTGAGTACCTCATTTCTTGGATTGGACCACTCAGGTCAGCGTTTACTCCCCACATGCATCAATGACTCTTGGCCTCCCATGTATGTAGACCAGGGGTGGCCAACTCCAACACTGTTTCTCAATTCTAAGTACGCGAGTCCGTACTCGCGTTCTCAGTCCGGTATTGCCGAGAACGCGAGTACGGACTCACGATTTGTACAATTGGAACACCAGCGTACTTGACCATGACCTCTTAATTTAACTGTGATTAATATGTTATGAAGCTTAACTTTAATCTCAGCCAAACTGATTTACTCAGGAACAAATCAAACCCTGAAATAAACCAAACATTACGATTTAGAAGTTATCTAAGGGACTTATATATCATAACCTGAGTAGCGAAAGGCCGCGGGAGGATGGAAAACAATGTCCCGGGGGTGCGCTGTTCTCGCCGGGCTAGTGAGCCTCGACCTCCCGGTCAGCTATGGAGCTGGTGGGTAACAGACCTTTCCGAAAGCATCGGAGCACTTTTGCAAATATGTGATGTCTTGATAAACTGAGCAGATATTTGAAGTTTACACAGCTGCATTGTCGCCTGAAAATATCTTAAAAGTTTATTTTTGTGACACAGAATGAGTAATATTTTTAGCCCCGCTTCTCTGCCATTGCCGCGTTTGAGTTTTGGACGAAATGCATGACGGGATATTTGGCTCCACCAAGTCCACACAAGTCACACAAAATGGGCGGAGCAAGAACACATCCAGGAATTTTTCACGTTCTCGGCACAATGCGTACTGTATGAGGATGTGTAGCCCACCTGTTGGCCTATGGTAGCTGGGATAGGCTCCCTAAATTGGATAAGAGGGCAAGAATGGATGGATTGGTACTCAAAATTTGCAGATTCTGCAAGGTATATTTACTGTATCTGAAGTGTCATGGATTGATGCATCCCAAGTCAGTAAAAAGATTTTTGTTGGGAAAGACAAATGTGTTTCGTCAACAAGCTGCCATCAGCACTGATGGTACTCTGTTTGCATTTGTGAAAACCGTCTGCAAGCTTCAGCTGCAAATGTTATATGGTAGCTTCTCCAATAGACATGAGTAATACCAGCTTTGGGCTAGAAGCTCTGTGGTGCCAAGCTTCTTTTTTTTTTTTGTTCTACATATGGCACTGGAAAGAATTATGAATGTGGACTAAAGTCAGACTCTGGAGTTTGTTTTGCTGCCTGCTCAGTGGAGGATCAGTTGAGTTATTTTCAGCGTGCTTTGCATGATTTCACAAAATCAGGAGGTCAATTCCAGTTAATCTGGATACACTTAGGTACTGAAGGACATTTAGCATTAAAACAGTTCCCTGAAATAAGCAGTGTGTTCCTAATTTGAAAGTCCAGTTGGAAACTTCCTGGTAATGGTATCTGCGTCAGATGTTTTTGGCCTGATTTTAAGATAAAGTTCTCTGCGTAAATGTTTACTTCTGCATTGTTGCACAGTTTCCTCATCACTGTAAAAACACTGTGCGATAGGCTTCCTTTTGCTCTAAATTGGAGCGTATGTAATCCTTTCTCAATCGGCTGGATCCCTCGATATTTATTCCAGCGCTAAACTTTGACTGGGAGCTGTTGCACACTACCTCATACCTGTGTTTTGAAATATGAAGGCCTACCTCTAAATCCAATGAGTAAGAAGTACTTGAATACCTGACAACTTGTGTTCTTTGCACATCGCACATACTGAGAAGCTGCTCGAAGAGAAAAATGTATTTTTGTACAATAAAAATAAAAACGATGATATCAAACTTCAATTGTCTCTCATTTGTGGGGTTTAAACTGTATGTCGTGCTAGTAATGTGCAGTCTCTGTAAAGGCACGTTTTGTGTAACTTCCCAAAATGACATTAATCCGTCAAAAGAAACACAAAGAAAAAAAACTAATATTATTTTATGTCTAAAGTGTCTTTGTATTATGTTGAAGAGATTTCAACATAAGTCAACTTAGGGCTAGGCTGCACTTTGATGTAATGCCACTTTGGACCACAAGATGGTTTAGTGAGTCACTGCAACCTTTATTTAAACAGATTCTAAGAGCACGTTTCTATATGGTGGTGCCAAAAAATAAAGGCAAACGTGGAGGGCAAGAGAATTGGCTCGACAAGGACTACAGCTTTGGAGAATATGAAAGAAGGTATAAAGTTTTGGACTTTTAACTGTATTTTTATAAGTTTTACAGCTGTTCCTGCTGATAAACACCTCCCTGACAACCATTCATACTACACCAAAGTAGATAAATAATTACGTGATGAAAATTCATGTGTCGTTCCTGAGTGGCACAGCGGTTAGCACGGTTGCCTCACAGCAAGAAGGTCCTGAGTTCAATTCCACCATCAGGCTGGGGTCTTTCTGTGTGGAGTTTGCGTGGGTTCCATGCAGTTAGCGGGGATAGGTTAATTGGAAACTAACTTGCCCATAGGTGTGAGTGCGACTGATTGTCTCCGTGACAGCCCTGGGGCTTACCCTGCCTCTTGCCCTAAGAGAGCTGGGATAGGCCAGTTGCAACCCTGGAAAAGGTTTTTAGAAAAATTTTAGTAAAAAAAGAAAATTATCAAAGAACAAAAATATATTTTATAATTACAGGAGCTACTTGAACTCCCTATAATTTTACACATTTAACATGTAGAAACACATGCTGTTGAAATTGCACTTCTTAGGAGATTACTAGGGAACTATGAAGCCCAGGGCTGATTTCCTTATCTCCTAAGTATTTGGAAACAACCCATGCACACATGTGATGATCCTCAAGTTCTTCACACTTACATAAAATTCAGCATTTTCAAAGTAGCTGAAAAACTGACAGCTGATCAGTGTCCATCCATCTTCTTCCACTTATCCAGGGCCAGGTCGCGGGGGCAACAGCCTAAGCAGACAAGCCCAGACCTCCCTCTCCCCGGCCACCTCCTCCAGCTTGTCTGGGAGGAATGCCAAGGCGTTCCCAGCCAAGAGATATAATCTCTCCAGTGTGTCCCGGGTCTGCTCCAGGGCCTCCTCCTGGTGGGACATGCCCTGAACACCTCAACTGGCTCAGAGGCACCGAAGGGGTCGGGTGCATTGTGAGCCAGGCGGAGGCCCTGGCGTACCAATCCCCGGCTACCAAGTTCAGTCAGGTATTAAAGGGTTAAAACTAGTTCTCTCAGCGTTAATATGGCATAAACACGGTCATCACGATTAAAATTTTTTAAATGCACAACCCATCTGGAGCGCAGAATGGACAAACTGCCCAAAATGTGTTGACAAGAGACATTTCAGGGATTTTGATCTGCGCTCATTTTTAACCGCGTTAGTCGTGATGACGGCGTTAACGCCGAGTAGCCCCTCACACTGATCAATCTGTGTCAACTTATTAACGCGGATCGGCCAATTTTAAACGCGTTAACACAGACCACCAGTTAAAATGGGTAACCTTCTTTACAATGAAACAGGCATTTCACTCATGTCCACTTAAGATCAGATTGGGCGATATGCTGTGCTCGATGAAATAGTTCAAATGAAAAGAACACCAGAGCAGAGGAAGAACTGTTTCAATAATCTTTATTTCATAAAAAAGTCAAATCGGCTTATCAGATTAAAGAAAGTAGAAACCAATAATTGTTAGCTGGCGAGGCATTTTACAGGGGGG
>VURO01050546.1:21827-33953 GCA_015108175.1 Pelvicachromis taeniatus | reverse complement strand
GAAGTTTTAATAAAAAAAGGGGGGGGAAGGGGGGGGGGGGGGGGGGGGGGTATTGCTTCTCATCTGTGAAACACCTTGAATGTGACAGTTGCCAAGACGTGAGGCCGAGGCAGAGTGGGGAAGGTGGGTGGATTTGGAGCAGAAGATGCTGTGGTCAGCTAAGTGGAGAAAACACTGTCATTTGTCACAGACAGAGAAAACTGCCAGATATCACATCGCACGTTCACACTCGTCTCTGCTCCAATAACTGCCGAACTCCCGGGACGTCTTCGTCCTCAGTGGCTCAGAAGACAGTAGACGCATAAACTGAGCAACTGCCTGATGCAAGGGGAAAAAAACCATGCAGGAAATGGCTAATCTTCCTCTCCCTCTCTGTCACGAATAGGGTACACGCAGTTCTCAGGTTTACAAACAGATGGTCATCCATAATGCAGGTTCTTAGCTGGTTTTATGGGAGATGTCAAGCTGTGGTGCATTATCAATAGGCAGACTGCCATCTAATAAAGGGTAACCACATTTTTAAAACCGCCAAACCAGGACGTTTGTGCATGTGTGCACGAACTTGCACGCAGTAATTAGTGTAAACACCTATTTGCTGTTAGGCTTGATGTGTTTACAAGAAATTAAGTAAATTTATTAGTAAGCTAGACATTTGCACTGTGCTTTGATTACATATGGTCGCAAGAATGAAGATCGTATTGCTAATTTTAAACAAACATTAACTAATATATACTATACTAATAGGATCAATGCATGCACTTGCTCAAAGAGATAGTGGTCAGACAAATTACTAACACAGTAAGTATTGCCAAATATGCATGCCACTTTTCAAAAGTGTGCCCCTTTGGAGGGAGAATATATGTTAAAAAAAAAAACAGTAGCAAAATACATTTGGAAGATCAAGAGAATCTAATCGACTTTTTGGGGGGACTTTTTTATATGTGTACATTATTTAAATCACTCCTTCTCTGCAGGAGGCTTTCAGCTGAAGTGTTTTGCTTTTATAATCAATATGAAATACGCTTTGTCAACTTATATTTAAAATGATCAACTATCAAGATCCACTTTCTAGCTTTTTCCAGAGCTTTCTATTGTCTCTTAGGGCATGAAGAATACATTAGAGTATACCAGTTAACTGTACCAGTTATCATAATAAATATAAATGTGTAATTTGAAAGCCTCATTCACTTATTGCCTTATCTTTGTTTTCTCAAAGTGGTATTCACCACGGTCAGTAATTTACTTTTCTTGCTCGAATAATTGTGTTATTGATCCTTATTTCACATAATGAAGTGATGGCACCCCTGTGTGTGACTTCTTAAGAGTCTGTGTGAAGGTGAAAGCCATAGGCTCACTGTGGTAAACTGATTTAGTCAGATGTGCATCAGCCTTACAGACTAGACATCAAGCTCTCTCCCTTGCCTCCAGATAACACCTCCTTAGCCACTCAGACAACCAGAGAGAGCTGTGATAGACAAGTCTACCAGAAACCCCCATCAAGCAGGGAGGGCTGTGAGAGGGTTTCTTACCCAGCAGGACAGAAGATCCCAGCAGGTCTTCACCACACTCCCTTCATCTTCCCGGAAGGCTTGTCCTCCATAGAGACCCTGCTCACGAACATCCAGGTGAGGCTCTGCCGGGGCTTTATTGTTATTATTATACTCCAAGATGAATAGGAAGGGAGATGAGCCACTCTTTGGGATTTCCTGAAATGGTAAATAGTAGACATTTAGCATATGCAGTAATTCAGATGGGCGTGTGCTGACCTGCTTCTCAGATTTTACATCTTTGTTATAGTATAGTCACAATGAAAGCTCTCTCTGGTTGGGTTTTCACAGGGGGAAAAAAATAACCTCATCTGACCCTTATGTGATGGCAGATGATACACAAATATTTGCCCCTAAAGAAGATTCATTGTGATTGTTTTACTTTTACATTGAGGAGACTTTTAATGTTAGCATTTAAAATAATTTGAGTCCTTAATGTTTAGAAACACTGTGTCTTTTAAATATGTATTAGAAAGGTTCAGCTGGTAAAAGGTTTACTTTTTTAATGTCTGTGTAACCTGTTGCTGTGTGTCTGTGTGTCTCCAAGCAGGGTCTACTGAGGGTTGCCATAGAGAATGCCAGGGCGCAGGAGAAGCAGGACCAGCTGGAGAGGACAGAGTTGAAGATGGAGCTGGTCCGAGAGCGGGAGCTCAGAGAGACCTTGGAGAGACAGCTTAGCATGGAACAGAAAAACAGAGGTAAGCTGCTCCACATACAGAGGAGTTAGAAACAAATGTCAGTGCTAACTCTAGATTTTGTCTCCGGAAATTATTCTAGCTGGCAAGTGTTGATTGGAGTGTTACATTTTGGCCTTGTGAATTTATTAACTCTGGCACGGTGTGGATTTTACCGCCGAAACCATGCAGCTGAACAAGAGTGGTCTAATCCACTTGTAAAGCTGACAGGACGTCCATTATCGGGAAAATCAGATAAGGAAGTGAGGACACCTACTGTATATTACCCCTCAAGGCATCTGCAGAGGTGAATTAGACTAAAGCTGGCAGTCTGCTGCAAACTAAATCAAGTTTGGCAAGTTTACAAAAGCTGTCGTATACAGCACGGTCAGAGAACATTCCAATCAAGGACAGTTTGGTTGATGAGGACACATCAGGTGGGGAAGCGTGCAACTTGAGGTGGAAAATGACCACAAAACACAAAAAGGATATTGCATACCTGTTGCAGGGGATCTTGAGCAAATGCAGAGTTTGCTGTACTTTAAAACCATGCTGATCTCACTCACTAAGGTCAAAGTCCCATCTGAGCTTTTGTTGCAAATATCTACCAAGGTCAGAAAGCATCCAGCACTGCATGCATGTCGGCCATTAAAAAACAGACGAATTTGATTCCAAAGTAAATGTTGAAGAAAATTTCTGACATCCTTTCACACTCTTGGTCATCTGCTTGTTCCTTTCTCCCTCTTCTTTCTTAAGTTCTTATCCAGAAGCGCCTGAAGAAGGAAAAGAGGAGTAAAAGGAGACTACAGGAGGCCCTGGAGGAGGAGGTCAAACTCCGTGATCAGGCAGAGCACAGTCTCCTGCACACTGCCAACACACACACAGGTACAGAAACGGTTTTGACTCAACATTTATTTTCAACATACTAAATCCTTCGTAATTCTTATTTTCATATCTAATATTGCCCAAGCCTTCACTACAGTGTAGCCTTGACTGTTCATTAGCCTCTAATTACGTGTCTTTATTAATTAATGGCCAAGCTACAGGCCATCAATCATCAGCAGCCCCTCCCCACACAGAGCCTGTGACCCAGGAATCGGATGGGAACAACCACGATGACAGCAGGGTGGACACTAAGGCAACAGTACAAGGTACAAGCGTCCAGATAATGAAGGCTGCTTTCTCAGTATGTAGAGGTGAAAACAGGCGTCACATTGTGATAAAAAACAATTTGTGGTAAAAATGCTGCACAAAAGCTGTCACTGCTGTAATGTCCTGCCACCAAAAGACAACTTAAATGTGATTAATACAGGAAATATAAACGGTCTCATTTGGAAGGAACGCATTAAACTTAAAAGTTTAAACAAGCGGGGAATAATTGATTCGATATTAATGGCTAAAAACTGATGTAATGTTCCCAAAAAATACATAAACGTAGTGGCAGGAATTTATTTAGCAGCTATTGACCAAGCTGGGGAAGGAGATTTCTTTATTTCACATACTCACTGCTTTTGATGCTTAACTGACCGGTCTACTGGAAGGGTTTTCAAAGATTTCACAGGGAGACCACTCCTGAGAAATTGAACAAAATGAAATGAAGCATGAGACAGTTTTCTGAGGTTGCCGGTTTAATGGAGACAGGCATTTAATATATTTATTTTGCCACCTTTATTGTCTTCATAGGGATAGATTAATGAGAAAATCCCACATGTTACATCTTAAAGAGACAGAAAAAGAAATGGCCATGATCTCTAGCTCGGCCTCATCAAAAGAGTGCATGGTTTCAACCCACCTCTGCTCCGCGCTGTGCCAAGACCGCCATACCAAACAGCGTGCTTGTTCAAAAGCAATTTTTAATTGAATGTCAGTGAAGCAAGAAGAGAACTGGCCACTAATTAATGGCTGTCTTAATTGTCCTCATGACGAGTTTGTTTGGACATCATTTGCATAATTAACACCCAGTAATAAATCATTTAAAGGGGAATTGTCTGTCAGACAGCAGGGCAGGATGTGCTTCCTTTGTGCCAGGAAGTTTTATCGCCAAAAATGGAGATCAGCGGCAGAAAAACACTTTCAACTGAGCCTTAATAATGTTCTTTTGTTAATGATCTTTGCTCATGGCTGTATAGGACCTTCTCGATATTTAAATGAGTGAATGAATTGGATGCAGCGCCATGCTTTTTACTGTTAGAATAATGCTTGTCTCCTCAGAAATTGACGAATGTTATTGTGCTGAAATTTTATTCATTATCGTTCTTATTGTTTCAGAGGGGAGAGTGTTTCTGCAAACCACTGGGATGTACTGAAGAGGATGGATGGATGGATGGATGGATGGATGGATGGATGGATGGATGGATGGAGTAATGAACTTTCTTCATTTATGAGAAATACAATCGACAGGCATGCTCAGTCGCGCAGTGGCATCTCCACATCCCCAAGAGGACCCCCCCTCCATTTTCAAGAGTGACATTTGAACTTTCCCATTGTTCTCTTGTTTAATTTATTGCATTTATCACCAAATTCTAGTGGGAAAAGTACTGATGTTGTGTTTGACTGTGTTTCTTTCAATCAAGGTTTTTAGATCCTAGATGAAGATGACCATAGTTGTTTTTTTTGTCAGTGCTGTTTATCTCGACACAAGTGATGGATATAACTTGTAACAGAGTTGTGTACATATATATAGTCATCATTTTTGTTATCGCTATCAGGAAGAAAAAAAAACTCATAATGGCATGTTGTACAGTCAGGAAATGACTTGTATTGTGTATGTTATGCAGTAGTGCAGTTTGACAATACAAACAATACAAATGCTTTTTATTTAATTGTGTCATTGTTTCTTTCTTTATTTCACAAGTGTAGTCTCTGACGACATTTTTCATTTTGTTTGTGGTCTTGATTTCTAACGTATGAATTTATATTAAACTTTTTATTATAGTAAAATATGTAAAAAGTTGTCTGAGTGGAGGAAACGATGGTCCATGTGTATTATACATAATGAGGGTATGGAGAGGGACGTGGCATTGATTCTTGCTCCATCCTTAAAACCTTCCACACAAGTATTGATGGCAGAGAGCAGGGTCATAAGTGAGCTGCTGATTAATGAAACATGTTGAAAAGACATAATAGTTCTCATTAAGAATGGATAATTTTGAGTCAACAATTAGTAGTTGTCACCTTTTTTGTGGAAATGTTTAAGAAATTGACAACAACATGTGGAAGAAAAAAGTACATTTGTGGTTATTTATGGTCTGTATTTATGCAGGAGACAGAGCACTGCATAATCAACTAATGAATGGGATTTTTTATTTAATTGAAATCCTGTAAATGTCTTATAATAATATAAACCCAGTGTAGCTTAATTTGCAGTTTAGAATTTCAGAACAGTGTGTGCCTACTTACAGGTATAAGATATATTTGAAAGCCTCATAAATTGAGGTCAGAGCAGTGAAACCAAAGTGTGTGTGTGTGTGGTTTAAGAAGTGTTGTTTTACTGATGCAGATGGTAAAAGCATGGATATATAATATATTAAGAGGCATTACAGATCAAAAGTGCTGGCAGTTTAGTGACTTTAGAAGCAGGTGCCTTGAAGACATACTCAGGAACTCGGCTCAGGAGGAATATTAAGTTTTCTAAAATCCCAAACAATACATTTCTCATTGCTATGAAACCATTTGTTGTGCCAAAAAGGAAAGAAATCTTTGCACTTAGCCAGGTTTTGCTCGTGTAACCTTGTCTAAATGTGCAGTGTGCCATTTCCTGGACACAGGCAGATAAGCTGTGAAGCAGGACGAAAACAATACCTCCGTTATAAGCAATTCTTCCTGAATACAGAATGGCTGACAAGTGAATAGCAATGATTCACATAAATGAATGTATGAATGAGTCATCAGCTTTTCAGATGACCACCTCAGAGGCTGTCTTGACTAAAAAGGTTTGTGACTTCATTCAGCACCGCACTACTCTTTCACACTCCCTTGTATCTCTCTCTGTCTCTCACACACACTCATACACCCACACACAATTCACCGAGTGGCATTGTCCTGCCGAGAGATGTGTAATGGAAAAGATAAATGGAGGATAAAGCTAAGGTGACAGGACCGAGCATGCATGTGTATATGTGTATTTGCATGTGCGTGCGTGTGTGTGTGTATGTGTGCCTGCATGTGTGCACTGCACAACAGACCAGCAAACCATCTGCTCATCTCCTCTTAATGAACAAAGCAAACAGCAGGAGTCAAGGCTGTCTCCAAATCTGGAGTCTCTTTATTGGTAAGCACACACAAACACATACATACACACATCTCCGTGCTGTTTAATCTGATTATCTTTGATTGAGAACAGGGGCAAAGCAACCTTTTTAGACCTCACTCCTACATCAGTGACAGAGAAGGTCTGAAACACAATTAGCAAGCTGTTACTGAGCTCTGCTTTGCAGTCACATCTGACCACAGGCAGCCAAATAGACCTAATGGGTGGGAACTAACCAATGGGAACTAACACAACTGCATCTGTTGATGATGGGGAAAGTGCAACACTATTAGACAGCTGTTCGCCATATCTTTTCAAATGCACTTGGATGTATCCTAGGCATTGGATTGACTGGTTCTGGAGCTATCACAGTCAGGCAAGAAGCTATACACACATTTTGATGTGACTAAAACAGGCAGCTATTGGACAATAAGACAAAGCAGGGCCTCTGCAAAGGAAGTCTGGACCTTGACAAGATATGACAAGATATGTGTGCGTGACGCTAGATGACCATAAGAAAAAGTCATTAAGCTAGACTTGTGTAGTCACGTCCTGCTCAGAGGCCCCAGAATAATTTACACTCTTTCAGAAAGCTGAAGTTATAAACATCTGCTTTGCTGCATAAATACTTATTACATACCTAACAATAGTCATAGATGATAAGGCTAAAGATCAGACTTCAGGCCTTGATCATCCCCTTTGATTGGTTTATAAGATAACAGCAAGGGGGCATCATGAGGAAAAATACTGCCTTTGTGAGGGTCATCCAGCTGCAGCATTTGTACTGTTGAAATGGCAGATGAGGAGATATTTCAGCAGGGATACAAAAGCCCAGTTGTTATTGCAGTAGTTTTTAACCTGAGGATACAGACATAATGATTGTGTTCTCTAAGATGGTGTGATATAGGTATATAAGTATCAAAAACCATTTTAAAAGTTTGCCTTAAAATACATTTCCTCTTTTGAGAAATATATAAATTTCCATGTTTACTGATTTATTTCATTTAAAACTTTTTACTCTATGAAGCACTTGAAGCAACAGAAAACAGTAAGGTGTTGTCTTCAGGAACTGATGGCAAAACAAAACAGAAAACTTTTACAGAAACGAATGACTGTGAAACTGCACTTATAGAAAAGGGCATCAGCGACTTTTGTGCATGAGAAGGTTTTCTTGTTTCCAGATTGATAAAACCATGATGGTTTTATTTTATCGTGCTCTTACTGAATCTGTTTAATCCTATTCCTTGGTCTCATGATTACGGATATATTTCTGTAAAGGACATAAACTCACTTAATCAAATTGTTAAACAGTTTGACAGGCTGAACCCAGCACACACCAGATGGGTACAGCAGTTGGTTTGATTGCACTGTTTGCATGGTGGGATTTCATTTCTTCTTACTGATTGAAGGCTTTTGGTCTCAAAGTGCACAACATGAAATTTTAAAACCAGCTTTTTTCCAGCAGCTATCAATCAGATAGACATATTGTAGCTTTCCTATATAATGCTATGTTGACTCTCTAAACATGTGTTTATCTGTGATTTGTCTGTATTGAAAATGCACACATGAGGATGAATGACTCACTACAGCAGACCAAAGCTGCCTATGGGTACAAATAAAGTAACCTGAACCTGAATCTTAAGTTCATCCATAAAAATGCCTGAGCAGCCAGACTTATTCCGCGCTCAACACAGAGCAACAGCGACCCCCACAGGACGAATTTCTTTTAACATTTTTTGGCTTCTGCGAGAGAAACCTTTTAGGTGTTGTCGGGCTTCCGTAGCGGAGTCCTTTGCCCTGCCTTTCTCTCCACGGTTACAGCATGGATCCTCTCTCCAACTTTATTTCGGTGTTTTAGTGTCACTTTGGCGCTATATTGGGATTGACAGCCATCGTCTGGACACCGTAACGTACCTGGACGTCATGTTCACAACCACCGGTTCTCGTGGCCTTTGTAAGTATCCTGAATTCGCCGTTAAAACCACAGCGAGTCTCAACGGACACCTATCTTAGCTACCTGACGTTAGCATTGCGCTGTCATTCATTTACTCAGAACTGTATCTATCAGTTAAGGCTTCATTTTGTTAATTAGCACCTTATGTCACACATTTCCAACTATCTAGTTTGTTCAGCTAAGGCCTCACAGTTCAAAAAAAGTGAATATCTTGCTAACTTTGTAGTACTGAGGAGGCTGTTTGTCTATGTGTATCCCGCCTCTGTATACAAATAAGCCCTTCCGTCTTCACAACTCTTGGGCAATATTTGAAGAATATGTAAACAAATCGATGAACAAAGCCGACGGTGTTACTATATTGCTGTTAATTATGGTGTGTGTGTGTGTCTTGGGCAGACAAGGCTCCTCTTTCTAAAAGCCTTCTTCTGGTTCTCAATGGGCTGACTGTGATGCTCACCCTGCTGCCACAGTACCAAGACCTGTTCGTGTACCACCTGCAGGCTATCACCCAGGAGCACCAGGTATGGCCCGGCATGTGTGTTCAGGAATAAAACATAGAGGGAACGATGAAACCAGCACATAGTGTCATCTGATAGTTTACACCAGTGAAACAACAAGGATCCAGGACTAAAGAACCTGAACAAATACACCACATCTCAGAGGACGGACACATGCTTTTTTTGGTCTTTTTGAGGTTTTGCTTATAGACTATTTGCTGAAGAAATCAATTTTACCCATTGAAGTGCAAAATAAAGCTGTGGAGTAAAATTCTTGTTCCAAGAATTTGCATGTATTCTGGTGATGCAGAAAATACATAAATGTGTTTTTTTTTTTGTTTTTTTTTACACTTGGTACTTATTTGTCACCAAATTTGTTTTACACAGCTAATACAACACAGGTTAAAAATTAAGTTTGTAAGTTATTTATCACAAAGAATATTCAGTCAACAAAGTTACTTTCTTACTTTTACTTTGTTGACTGAAAGGAAATCAACAAAGAGATGTCCATGCTTCCTGCATCAGGCAGTGGGACAGTGTTAGACCTAAATATACTTAGCAACATGTAAGCTCCTGAAGCAGAAAGCATGGGTTGACAAAGAAATGTGATACACACTGTTGTCAAGCCTACTTACACAAATAAAACCTGGCTATGTTGCTCAGTAGTACACCATGAACCAGGCAGAAGTGTATGGTGTGGCAGGAATTATCTTATCGTCATATATAATGGCCTGTTATCACGAAACTAAAATTCCCCTTTTAGGTCACATGATGACGTCTGAGCTCAGGGAGATGTTATTTGCGCTAAGAGAAGTTGAGTTTGTTTTTTAATAAAACTTTTGAATTTATGGTAAAATTGACTACTATTTGGTTCAGACATGTGAGATAGTATACTAAATTTGGGCTATAAATATAATCTGTTTTTTAAACAAAAAGGCGGTATCATACAGGGGTTTATTTGTTTTTCATATGTGTTGAATGCAAGTGTCTGTGTATAACTCTTCTGTCGTAGATGTGGAGATTGTTATGTGGCAGGCTGGTCTGTCTTGATATCAAGGACTCATTCTGCAGCAGTCTGCTCATTTACAACTTTCGAATCTTTGAAAGGAGGTTTGGCACCAGAAAGTTTGCTGTAAGTATAAAAACTATTGATATATGAAAGCATTTAAGGAAGGAACCAGAGTCTTAGCTGAACCACAGTTTAGAGTGGATGGTGTTGTATAAAGTGATTAAAAAATTATTCTCCCAAATTATTTCATAAGTGTGGTCATCAGTCAGAATCATCATGAGTTTCATCTGTTTTAAATTCACCTTTTAGGGAAGAAAATGCATAACTTCCTCATTTAGGTGGCTGTGTGTTTGTGCAAATGTTTGAAGACTCATAGGCTGTATATAATAGTGACTTAATCTCTGTGTGAACAGTAAAGATAAAGTAGATTTGCCTTAAACTGCCTTTGTAATGGCCTCCAATAAAAAGATAGAAGTCTGTGGGAAAATGAAACTCCCCATCTGTGACTTTAGATAGAGACCAGGTTTATAGTCTCAATCACTTTTAACTCATCTTACTTGATACAATGTGAAATTCATTTTCTAAATTAAATTATGGTCCCACTTTTTTAAATAAACTACCTAAAGAGTATATCATAGGAGAAAGCAGTGTCACAACCAGTTCACCAAAATATGACACTACTAACCAGTGGGTGACATTAGAGTGGCAACAGTTATTTTCTGTATGTATAAAAATGTCAAGTTTTTGTTTTCTAGGTACAGTGGGGCAAAAATGTATTTGGTCAGAAACCAATTGTGCAAGTTCTCCCACTTAAAAAGATGATGGAGGCCTGTAATTTTCATCATAAGTATACCTCAACTTTGAGACACAAAATGAGGAAAAAAACCCCCCAGAAAATCACATTGTCTGATTTGTAAAGAATTTATTTGCAAATTATGGTGGAAACATATGTATTTGGTTGCTTACAAACAAGCACGATTTCTGGCTCTCACTGACCTGTATCTTCTTCTGTAAGAGGCTCCTCTGTCCTACACTCGTTACTTGTATTAATGGCACCTGTTTGGACTCGTTATCTAAAAGACACCTGTCCACAACCTCAAACAATCACACTCCAAACTCCACTATGGCCAAGACCACAGAGCTATCAAAGGACACCAGAAACAACATTGTAGACCTGCACCAAGCTGGGAAGACTGAATCTGCAATAGGTAGGCAGCTTGGTGTGAAGAAATCAACTGTGAAAGCAAATATTAGAAAATGGAAGACATACAAGACCACTGATAATCTCCCTCGTTCTGGGGCTTCATGCAAGATCTCATCCAGTGGGGTCACAATGGTCACAAGAATGGTGAGCAAAAATCCAAGAACCACACGGAGGGACCCAGTGAATGACCTGCAGAGAGCTGGGACCAAACTAACAAAGGCTACCATCAGTAACACACTGCACCACCAAGGACGCAAATCCTGCACTGTCCCCCTGCTTAAGCCATTACATGCCCAGGCCCGTCTGAAGTTTGCTAGAGAGCATTTGGATGATTCAGAAGAGGATTGGGAAAATGTCATATGGTCAGATGAAACCAAAATAGAACGTTTTGGTAAAAACTCTGCCTGTCGTGTTTGGAGGAGAAAGAATGTTGAGTTGCATCCAAAGGGTTGTTTTTCTGCAAAGGGACCAGGACGACTGATCAGTGTAAGGGAAAGAATGAATGGGCCATGTATCGTGAGATTTTGTGTGAAAACCGCTTTCCATTAGCAAGGGCATTGAAGATGAAATGTGGCTGGGTCATTCAGCATGACAATGATCTCAAACACACTGTCCGGGTAATGAAGGAGTGGATTCGTAAGGATTTAAAGGTCCTGGAGTGGCCTAGACGGTCTCCACATCTCAACCCCATAGAAAAACTTTGTAGGGAGTTGTAAGTCTGTGTTGCCCAGCGAGAGCCCCAAAACATCGCTGCTCTAGAGGAGATCTGCATGGAGGAATGGGCCAAAATGCTAGCAACTGTGTGTGGGAACCTTGTGAGGACAGAAAATGTTTGACCTCTGTCATTGCCAACAATTTATATATGTCATATATTGAGATGAACTTTTGTTATTGACCAAAAACTTAATCCATCCATCCATTCGCATCCACCATAATTTGCTAATTCTTTTTCAAAAAAATCAGACAATGTGATTTTCTGGATTTCTTTCTTT
>VURO01050546.1:1656-19451 GCA_015108175.1 Pelvicachromis taeniatus | reverse complement strand
TCTGCTCCTTGCTATCTAAAATATAACAGGACACCGGAGTATATTGTGTGTGCCGTGTGAAAACTATAACTTTAATCTCAGCCAAACCGATTTACTCAGGAACAAATAAAATACAAAAAAAAGCCAAACAATAACATTTTTAAGTTATCTAAGTGACTTATATATCGTGTTTAACCTGAGTAGCGAAAGACGGCGGTGGGTTTGAAAACGTTTTGCCGGGAGTCCGGTGTTCTCACCGGCTATACTGAGCCTTGAACCCCGGCCAGCTATCGAGCTGGCGGGTAACAGACGTCTCCGAAAATGTCGGTGCGCTTTTGAAAATATGTGGGGTCTTGATAAACTGAGCAGATATTTGAGGTTTACACGGGTACATTCTCGCCTGAAAATATGTTCAACGTTTATTTTGTGACCCAGAAAGAATAATAAGAGTAATATTAAAACTAACTCGGGGTTTAACGACAGCTGGCATCCTTGTACATGCAGTGCTGCCATCTTCTGTTTCAGTCTGTTATTACAGTCTTAAATCCTACTACTTATTCCTGCGTCTTTTGGGATCTTACAAAGCTTCAAACGACGTGTCGACGTAATCGTGACTCGTCGACTAATTGTGGCAGCCCTATTTGCAAATATGTTTATTCCAGACTGGCCTTAATTAGTAACACAGACCACATCTGGGCAGATCTGCTGTTCAGGCATTACAACGATTGGGCTATTATGGAGTAGATGTGGATCGCTTAAAGAGAAAAGGCGTCTTCAGTCATTCATGCACTGTTTGCCCCGGGGCACGTCCGAGTTCATGCTTGCCCATTGTCTTGATGGTATTTTTTCCGCTGGCCTTTTCTTTATCCGAAGAACAGCAGCAGCACATGTTGCATCCTGTTCATGCTTGACAAATTTATGCAGAACTAAGAGTTTATGGAGAAGTGATCAACGTTTCATTTTCTAGGCTACATTATTACAAAACTACAGCTCTCTCACTGGATTGCTAAGCCATTTGGTTTATCCTATCCAACTCACGGTCTGTTTTTGTTAGTGGACCTGCAAGCTCATTCCACATGGGGACTGTCACTCAGGTGTGAAGTACGTTTCAATCAAGGAAATCCACGTAATAGCAGGCTTATCCTGTGCCCCTCACATTTGTCTTGTTTTATAAACTTCTAGTTTACAAAATGGGATAAAAATTGGAAGGAAGCTCGGGTAATACTCAGTTCTTGGTTCTTGCTTGAACTTTTTAAGTGCTCTTGATTGCTGGAGATAAGCTGTTCTGGCATTATGGGAGCCTCCAGATTCCAAAGTGAGAAGAGAAATGCTAGGAATGATAGCTTTGGGTTACTTGTGTAACCCTGGTCCTCAGAATAGAATGCCTGAGATGTCTCTCGAGACTGTCTGACTGTTGCAATCAACTGCAATTCATGCTTGGGATAATGAGATGGTTTAGACATAAATCCTTCTGAGGAATATACAGGGAGGCAAAAGATTGAGTGAGACTGCTCTGAAAAGGATTCTGCCATGCTGGTACAGTTTTTATAGTTACTACCTGGATTAAAAATGTATGTAGGAGGTGTTATTCATTCCATTTGTGAGGATAGAATTGCTGTTGTTGGGTTATGATGAACAGCTCAGTAGGGGAAACATGTAATGTGTAATTCATTATCTTTTTCCTTCAGTGGTTTGTAATTCTGGGAGCACAGTCCCACAAAAAGAGTTGATATTTCCACAACTACTTCATGGCTATGTCTGGGAAAAATTAAACCTGCCTAAACTTTTTAAAAATGTATTGATTAAACAAAATTTCTCCAAATGTCTGTTTGCCATAAACTCCATTTTCTGCATGAAATTTTTAGAATGCTGTCATCTGGTTGTGATTTACAAGCAATCTGTGTTTATTTGTTTCTTTCTCCTTCTGTCAAACAGCGGCCCTCCCCAAGAAGAAGCGCCAGCCCTGACAAATTCAAACGTCCAACACCCCCACCCTCCCCCAACACGCACTCAGGGGCCCAACAGGCTCAGCCTCAGCTACCCCCGCCAGCTCAACCCATGGTCCAATCCATGTCCTCCCCGGCAGCCATGTCACAGCACGCATCAACAGCGCAGCAGCAACCTCCCTCCCAGCCTTAAAGCCACACACACAGTCTCTGTCTTTGCGCGTGAGTGCGCCCACTGAATGCCACGATGCTAATGCAGCAGCTTCCATCATTACCAGCTCTGGAAGTCAAGTTTCTTACTCTTTACCAACTCAACAAAAAGACGCAGCTTCAAAAGTTTTGGAGGGAAAAGAAACAAGATAGCTACTCACCCTCAGTGAGGCTATCTGCCTGCCAAATCTTCATGTGGCGTTACTTAACTTCTCTTAAAAGGAATGGATAATTGAAAAATAATCGCTTCTGGGATTTGTAGGATAATTATCTGTTCCACCTTTTGTCTTGTACATGTTTTTTTTTTTTGTTTTTTTTCTTCGCTTGGGACTTTAGCTGGTTGGAATTGTTGTTGTGGCGCTTCTAAGATAGCACAAACAGCACATACAGTATGTTTCATGGTTATGTTTTACGATAGGTTGGATGTTTGGATCGATCGATCGATGGATGGATGTATGGCTAAATAGATGGATGTGGTCAATTATTTTCATGCCTATAATATGACACTTGATTGCAGTAATGTCCTCCACTCCAAATCACCCTCTGTCAATAAAGCAGTGTAAAACAGTTCACCACAACCCCAAGTTTAACGTGGCTTTGATTAGGTCAACGAAACGGTGTCATTGAAGAGCGCTTGGAGTTCCTCCATCATATAGGGCATTGATCAAATGGTGCTTGCAGCACAGGTATTTTAGTTTGTGTAAGCATTGAAAGATCTGCTGCTCCTATGTTAAAATGAAAAGGAAAAAAAAAAGCATCAATAAGGATGGACACATAAACCACAGATAAATGTCGCCTTTTGAGGTGTTTGAAAATATAGTCTGAGGTGTTACAACTTAGTCATGTACTCAGTCTCTTCTCTGATCTTCTCTCTCTGGTGTATTTCTGAAAGCTTCTGTCATCCTTATGGATATTCCCGTCAGAAAAATAGAAAAAAAAAAAAACAATGCTCTTTACACTAAGTATACATACTGCAAAAACATTCTAAATGAATGGTACTGTTGAACTAAATTTCTATGTATGATTAAAGCTCTTGAGATGACAACTTCTGCTTTAATTGTGAATTTTATGAATATCGTTTGATACTCAGTTGTAATGTAATAACTGTGGGTGTAACACTGATAAGCAAACCTGGAAGACAAGTCTTTCTTTTTCTTTTTTTCACTTTCACACCTGCGATTTGATGCACTTGCTTAATTTAATAGAACATTTCAACAAGCTCAAATATTTATCTTTTTGTGTATTTCGCTTCACTGGAATGTTTCACTGTGGTAGTCATGAGAGTCTGACAAACCTCTGAAGTAGTTGATGGAAAATGTTTGTGCCTTAAATAAACTGCACCAACAAAGCTCACAACCTGGGACAGTAGAAAACATTTTATATATTTTTTTTTTATATTCAATGTAACCTTTAACATTATAGGGGCAGTATGTGTTTATGAGCTACAGGTAGGTACACTTCAACACAGGTAAGACTTCCAAGGGTTAATGTCTTACCAAAATGGCTCAGTGAACATGATAGATTGCCGTAAAAGTTTGCAACGGTTCCTTATTAAGGGTCATTCTAAGTGACTTTTTGTTTTCTTTTCACTCTACAGACACCAACAGGTCAGCTGCCACTTACTCAAAGTCCCACAGTGGATTTACGGTACACTTATAGTTCCAAGAGGATTAAATGACTGGTGATTGACTGACTTCCTCTAAAGCGTGTCACCATGAGGATGACTCTTGAAATGTCCCCAGAGAAATATGTGGATAAACATGGTTGGTTATGTTTAACGGCAGAATAATAAATCCTAAAGACTGTTGTGGTCCTCTGACACTTTCACTATTCTACTAAACGACACTCCCTGTGATGTGATGTTCTTAAACTCTGTGCCAGGATGACTTATAGTCATCTTTACGGGGCTGAACTCGTGGATATGATATTAAATTGATACAGATGAACTTCTAAATCTGGATGTTAAATATGTTAAAAATTTTAACTGCTATTTCGTTCTGATATTAAAATGATAGGTAGATGAACCATTTTCATTGCCAGCCATGCTGCTAACTACAAATTGAAGTAAATTCCATTTATCCTCTGATGTTAATCTGTTGCAAACAACCACATCATGTGACGTCCTCTCGTATAGATCCGCTGACACTTGACTTGACTGTGCCAGTGTCTGATTTTCATTTCTTACTACACATGGTTCTAACCGGTTTCAACTGGATGGAGACCGGAGGAGTGGTTTCCATAAATCAATCATTCCAGGATCATTTAACACGGTAAGCCTTTGTAATGTGGGTGCAATAACCTGTGGTGGGAAGAGAACAGAACAAGGATGACAGCCTACAAAACATTAGGCTTCCATTAGGTCTCCACACGTAACTGTTCCCACTCGCACATGCTCTCAGTTTAATCTCACCAAAATCAAAACATACATCTCATCCTAAGAATGACATAAGTATATCTTTGTTCGAAGGCTTGCTGAGAGTTCTGACACAACTATAGTGGATCCTGTGTCTTTCTACTGTCGTGCGGTGTTCTCACTTACTGCTAAAGGCAGCAACCTGAACTAATCCAAGCACGGATCCGTACTGGAAGCTCGGGGTGGCAATGCTGGGTGTTAAAGTGGCCTTTAACCTCTGCAGCTTTATGGATCTAGGGTGGCCAAACCACCCAAGATTTATCCAGACTGTGGGGTGGCTCTGTGTGCATACACCTGCCAAGCCTCTTACGGAAAGGCACAGCGGGTCACTGAATCTCAGGTGTCATAAAGGTGTTACATAAAAAGACAAGATATTGAACTATCATAAGGTTGGCTCACATAAATCTTTTGGGCATATGTGAGTATACTAAATGGGCTTTGAGTAATGTGAGCTCTGCAGCTAGAGCAAAAGTAGGCTTAAATGTCTTAATGAGACTATTTTCAAAATACATTTCTTTATATTTGAATATAGTTTATAAATTACAAGACACTACATGTAAAGGACAAAATGATTGCTCAAGCCCACACACAGTGTTTGGAGTTAATCCACAGATCTCAGTGGTGATATATTTATGTGTGGAGTGACAGTAGAAAATTATTATTTTTTACGAGCAACTGAAATTGTGTTTAATCCTAATTTCAAACCTCACATAAACAGCATGTGCCGCAAATTTAGTGAAGAAATGTTATTTTACCATGTGAAACAACAATTATGGATTGCAAAAGGCACAACTGTTTATTTTAGGGTTATAGGCTTGATTTTGCAACGCTAGTGAGCCCTAAGACATTTAAGGTCTACCAACAAGTTATAAGTCAAAACACGTGGAGCTTATCAAACATTGTGATCAGCAGTGTGAAATACCTTGCATTGTAAACAAGGAAAAGAGGCCAGCAATTATTCAGGTCAACAGTATTTACACATTTAGTCACCTCCAAATTGAGGAATTACTAAACACCTGCGCATACATCCAGGTGATTTTCTCTAGTAGTCTTTACAAATGTGATCTCAAGTTGCCTGAACTGTTATCTTTGATGTTGTACATGAAGGTGCAAGAGGAAAGCTTCAAACATATCATTTTTTAATAACAATCGTGTAGATTTTGGCAAATTTCACTCTCAATACTACTGCAGCATCAAACGGGCGTCGAAAACCAAACCTACGTTACTGCAATATTAAACTTGCAAAACATAAAACTTAAACTTTTACATGGGTGGATCTTAGATAGATTTTAACCCAGTGGAATTTATAGTCCAGATATGGAACCCAGAAATGTGTCACTGAATGCATCAGCATCAATTCTAGTTTCAGTCAGTAGTGCTTAGTCACTCTGTAATCCACTCCCCAAATAACCTCAAATTCCTAACTCTGTCTGTGACATGCACTACATCTAGTTGAAACTGGTTTGGAGCAACTTGTCAAGGTAATGCCACTGTAAAGTACAATTAATTCTGTCTATTTTTTCCCCACATAATTTTTCAGACAGAAGGGGGATTATGGAACAAAATCTTTTCAGTAAGACCCCTTTTGGCAGCAGACCTCAGTTCTGGGAAAAGGCATCAAAGATCCTCAAGAATTTTGAGTTCATTCAGTGTGCAAACCTGTTTTACCTCTCCTTTCTTCTTCTCTTTTTATTCCTTTCCTTTCCTCTCCCATTCTATTCTGCTTCCCACCATCACACCCACTTTTCATTGGTGCAGACTTGGTTTCACAATGTAACTGACCTGAGGTTATGAGAATGGGGACAAACAACATGGATGATATAGCTTTATGTTACAGCAGTCTTTTATAGCAAGTAATCTCCCTGCTGTCATTCTAATGCATGTATGCATTAAATTTAAAAAAGGTACAAATTTCCTCAGACACCCCATGTTTAAAAATTTGTCCGATTGCTGTTGTTGTTTTTTAGTTGAACAATGTGGGGGGAGGGTCACCAAATTATGTAGCTCTCATTAAAAATAGTGTTGATACTTTAAAAATCAAATTATAAAGTTAAACTTTTTTTTAAGTAAATATGATATTGTGCGCCTTCTCTTTATAAATCAGTGGAAATGCTGCTAATATTCGTTGTTCCCTTAATTACCATTAAAAAAAAAAATCACTGTCACTAAAACATTACAAATCTCATGTAAATCTTGTGGTTTGTGGGTCATACAGGTATGTTTTTCTCCGGCTTCATATAAAACCAAATAGAGATTCTCTATTTGATAGAGATTATGATTTGACTCCAGAGTTTTGTACGTGCATTCCTTTAACCTGCGCTCACCGGGAAGATGACTCCACACAGTGCGTCCTGTTGATGCAATCTGGTGCTATAACTATCCATCAACCGGTTCGGACTGGACTGATGGAACTATTAATTTTGACGCCAGAGGGACAGAGCCCATACTCTCAGACCGGTTCTTTAGTACGAGAAGCCCAAACTTTCAGCTTGATCAGTCAGATGAGCGCAGTAGATTTCTTTTTCCGTGTTAATATTGTTATTTTATGACTACTATTAGTTGTCTTCATTATTACTATTTTCCCCTTTTTATTGCTTGAAAGAACAGCTTCACAAAAAGAGATCCTTCATTTCTCCCCTACCGAGGGAGCTTGCAGGTAAACAGGTTTGTGTTTGTGCCTGTGGCTGTGTGTGTGCGCGCATCCACCCCCACCCCATGTTTTGAATACTTACTAGTTTTACACGAAGCAGAAGAAAAACATAAATGTCTCAACCACAAACCACATCCGCCGCATCTCTAAGAGCCGTTCTGTCTCCTGCGCTTCAGACGCGCAAGCGAAAGCGGCACTTATTCTGCGGTAGACGCGTTCAAGCTGCCGCTGGACCAGCAAGAACAGCTTTGAACCGGTTTGATCGCAGGCTGCAAAGCAGGATGCACAATGAAACACTGCTGATGCAGTGCGTTTTCTGGTGAAGGAACCCCTATAGTCCAGCTCAGAAAACCGAAAATTGTGTGCGATGCCTTCATTTTTATTTGCTTTGTAGCCATAACAGGTGTGTTTTTAAACAAGGAAAACATCCTAACATGGAAAGTTCCCGCAGAGTGCGCAGTTAGGCAGGCGCCTGCAGCTGTGTTTGTATATGCTGAGGTGAGTGCCGCATGTATTTTTTTTTAAACAACATAAAAAAAAAACGATGTCTATTTGTAGTGAATCAATTGAATATGGCTACAAAACGTCGTCACTTTTTTATGTTTGGTTGATGGGTGTATTAGCCTATAGCTATATCCATAAATTGTAAGCAGCTTTTTTTTCTTGCTCCTATTTGCTTTACATCTACATTGAAGATGCCGTCTTTGGCTGAGCTGTATTTACTGTAAACGTGTAAATACCTGCTTTGTTAACCAACAGATCTGACATATATGGAGCTTAACACTAACTTCACCTTTTAGTGAAGCCAGAATGAAATGTGGTGAGAGTTAAAGCTGCTGCGGTGGCCTATACGCAATTTATTGATGATCGGCGGCCTTAGAGTCTTAGGTGAGAACAGCAGAAACGCCTCTTCCATATTCCCCAATTGTGGAAGGGGCAGGTTGAAGGTGAAGTGCATGTTTTTTTTAAGCTTTCTCCTCCTCCGAGGTGTGGTTAAAGAGAAAGGCTCAAAAGGGGCAGTTGGCTCTGAGTAAGTTGCAGTCAGTCTGTGTTTAAGACCTCACACAGGTGGCCTACCTGTTTGGCCAGGCCAGGTGCCACAATAGCCTTCCCCAGATTAAGGCTTGAAGTAAGTATGTGGCTTTTGTAGGTCAGGTCTAAAAATATAATCCAGGGATGATCACTTTTTTTTTTCTTCAATTTTGCTTAAAATTCAATTGTATTGTTTGTTTAATGTTCTTAGCAGGAGCACCACCTCCACCGAAGCCATAACAGATCCCAGAGGGCAGCAATAACATCGGCATCATGGCTTCAAAAGTGCTCGATGGAGGCTGGGGATGGGCCATTGTTGCGGCTTCCTTCATGGCCCAGTTTCTTGCTTATGGATCACCCCTGTCTATGGGTGTACTCTACCCTGAGTGGCTCCATATCTACCAGCAAGGCAAGGGCTTGACTGCCTGGGTGGGCTCCCTTGTGTCTGGAGTGGGACTAATTGCCAGTGAGTAATACGCAGTGTGATTTTTCAGTCCAAGAATGATTTTCACTATCTGATGATTTATTGATGAACAGTAAAATTGATGTTGCCGTAACATTTTGATATTTTTGCTTGCTCTTAACAGTATTTTAACCTCTCAGAGTCAGAGAGGTTAAGCTATCACATGTGATTTGTAGCAAATGTAAAGCACTAAATCCTCACCTTTACACCTGTCTTCCTAGCATTTCATTCATAGTTATATACCGTATGATGTCTCTGATAACAAATGAGACGTAACACCTGCTCAAAGTCTGAAGGCTGACTTCCATGTAAAGTGACATTTGAACTAGAGTAAAAATGGGCTATATTGGATGTACCAATTTTTAATATGAAAACGTATTTATTTGAAGCATTAAGCCAGTAGCTAAAACCAGTATTCTTGTTACTTTGTAATTAATTGTAATTTATTCCTTTTTTCTTGCCCCCCCCAAAACATGACAACTCATTGTAATATTCTTTATAGAAATTGATGTAATTTGTTAAAAAAAAAAAACATTTTGGCTTACTAAATATTCACTTTTACCTGGAGCAGATTTGATGTGATATAGTGGAAGGGAATCACTTATTGCTTAATCTGACCAAAGACAAAGGAACACAAAGATAAGTTGAGGAAAAAATACAGAGACTTTCATATATATATTTCTATATAAACTTATCACATATACAGTATAAAGTATGCTCCACAGCAGTTAAGCAAAAAAACAAAAAATACAAAAATCGATGATAAACGCCTTGGTGGACATTGTTGTATAAGCTAAAGCTCACCTTCCAGTCTGGCTTCTTTCTGTCTTTTTCTAAGGAATGTGGTAAAAAAAAATCATGCCTGGATCTACCCTAAAGGGTAGCCAATCATTGGACTCATGTCCCAGCTGTCAGCCCTGTTTCAGCACTGCAGTTTCTGCTGTACAATGGCCGGGTATTCCTCCTGCTTAGAGGAGAAGGAATCAGCAAATTGTACACGAGTAAAGCAGTCTGAATGGGTGTGGCAGACTGAAAAAAAAATCACAGTGTCTCTGTTCTCTCAGTATAGTATATACATTTTTTTCACTTTTTTTCTGCCTCTGTGTCTCCTTCTGCCATTGCTCCTTCAGGTCCTATCTGCAGCGCCTGCGTGGACAACTTTGGCGCTCGCCCTGTGACCATCTTCAGTGGTGTAATGGTGGCTGGCGGCCTGATGCTCAGTGCCTTTGCTCCAAATGTCGAGTTCCTTATCTTTTCCTATGGGATTGTGGTCGGTAAGGAAACACCTTATAATCACACTGAATGACATCCTTTTGTGTGTTTTATACTATACTTGGCAATGCTCCAAGGACACCTGAGAGATATTATTCACCTGACCATCGTTAAAATAGTCGGGTGTCAGTGGGCAAAGCTTTTTTGATGTTTGTTTGATCCTTGTTGTAGACTAAGCTTGTTATTTCTAACACATGACAATCCTGTAACACATTATATAATCATTTAGAGAAAGCAGTGGCACATGGCCTTGTTTCGCACCAATAAATGCTGATAATCAATTGGTTTTTATGATAACCGCTGGCACTGAGAATTAGTGGACAAGACATACAGTGGTGTGACATAAGAGTTTTTTGATATTGCTTGTTGACAGAAAAACAACATCAGTATGCACTTGTGCCCAACACCACCTGTTATTGCACCTCAAGTGACAGCCCCACCATACTTAATCCTGCATAGCCATCCATAATTTCTTTTGTGAGTTTGCGCTAGAGGTCAGAGGTCATTCATATTTGAAAGCAGTCATTTATTTTTGGAGTGATCTTTAGAATGCTGACTGTAGCTGTAAAATCAGTGTATTTTGTTTACTCCTCGCTGTATCTTTTGTTTTGCTAAGGATATCTGATGCACAGTGTCCTCTGAGCTTATAGCTTTATGCTACTAACATGTAGTTGTTCTCTACACATTAAGCAGTCGTATTCATGTGTCGTTGCATCCCCATTCTTGCTTATTTTTTATGTTTTAAGTGACATTTTTTTCTTCTTTCTCTTACCATAGGCCTGGGTTGTGGTCTGGTCTATGCAGCCACTTTGACAATCACCTGTCAGTATTTTGACAAGAGGCGGGGCCTCGCCCTTGGAATTGTCACCACAGGTACTGCTGCCCTCCTCTGACCTGAGGTCTCCAAGCTCACTTCTTTCATGTTTGCGCTGCTGGGAACCTTAGGAAGCTGAGGTAAACATCATAGAGTAGCAAAGTCAGAGTGGTCTGTGGGGTTAGGGAAGAGGACTGATGACCAGTGACCAGATCTGGTTTGGCAATCAAAACTTCAACAGTAAATAGCCTGGAAGTGCAACAAAATGTTCTGAAACTTTACTTGACAGAGTTGTATTTTAAAGACGAGCATTATTAGTAACATCCAAGTTGTATTTTTAAAGTCAGTCTAGCAATGATTAAGAAAAATGAGCCATCATTCTTGTTTTAAGTTACACTCTAAAGTTAGTGAATGATAAGGCGCAATTGCTTTAAATTGTATCAATTGATCTGCTACTGTATTACTCAAACATTGCATTTCTCCTCTGCTCACCCAGGCACAAGTGTTGGAGCGTTCATCTACGCCACTGCTCAGAATGAACTCATCGTGTTGTACGGCTTGCATGGTTGCCTCCTCATCACTGGAGCTTTAGCACTAAACCTCATGGCCTGTGCTGGCTTCATGAGGCCCCTCAATATGCCTGGGTACTACCTCAAACAGAAGGCCGCCCTCGAGCGCAACACAGAAGAGCAGATTTTCGAAAAGCCCCAACTGGGAGACCTGAAGATAACAGCAGGTTCTACTACAGCTTCTCCAGAGAAAACACTGAGCGTGAAGGAATTACTCATTACCATTGATGCCAAGGACTTGGCCAGTCAGACTACGAAGAAGAAAGGCAGCTTCTTTTCTGGGTTCGATATCATAAAAGTCATCAAAGAGAAACAGCTGGCTTATTCCAAGTACATCCACTCCATGTGTGAGATCCTGCAGGACCAAGCGATGGTGGCTTTCTGCATCGGTGTTTTCATGTTTAGTCTAGGTGCATTCCCACCTGTGCTCTTCATTGAGGATGTGGCACAGAGTCAAGAACTCATTGAAGAAGTTAGTCTAATTCCTTTGGTATCAATAGGGGCCATTGCAACTTGCGTAGGTAAACTAGGGCTGGGTATCCTTGTGGACATCAGGTGGATCAACAGCATCTATCTCTATGCCTTCACCATGTTTGCAGGAGGTGTGGCACTGCTCATTATTCCTCTCACTAACAGTTATGTAGGACTGCAGATCCTGTCTGCCATTGTGGGTTTCGCAAATGGAAACTGGTCTCTCACCTCCTACATTACCACTAAGATTGTTGGCTTGGAAAAGCTGACACAAGCCCACGGCATCGTCATGTTTTTTGGAGGATTTGGGATCATGCTTGGGCCCCCTGTTGTAGGTAAGAGGTCTTATCTTAATCTAGTTTCTAACAGTTGTAATTATTCTATTTTGTGCTAATATAAAAATGGGGTGTAGCTTTTCGAGACATTTCAAAAATCAAAATCTTACAGGGAATTGAAAATGGCCTGTTGACTTCAGGAAATAAATGACTGCTGTGTCTGCAAGGAATTCCCCTTTTTGCTCAGTTTCTGTTTTTCTCATCACTTTCTAGGGTGGTTCTTTGACTGGACACAGTCATATGACCTGGCGTTCTACTTTAGTGGGAGCTTCGTGTTGCTGGGAGCATTCCTTCTCACTCTGCTCACCCTTCCCTGCTGTCATAGGAAGCACCCCGAGAATGACAGACCAGAGGTCCTTTATACCAGCAGCTGTGACAAAGTTGCTTCAGTAGCCTGAGTCTGAACACCTTTCACAACATTTCAGATATTATTCAGCAACTGTCCTTGAACTTCTAGAAGGATATTCTTGTTTTCACTATACAGGGGACACCCACTTATTTCTGGTGCCAGGTTTTAATACACCAAAATGATAAAATACAGGCCATTTCTCCGTGCTTGGCCCAGTTTCTCAGGTTAAACCATACACTGCAGATCTCTTTTGAAGATTTGACTCTGATGCCTGTGTTGATTTTTATTATTGCCTCATTTTACGAGGTGACCTGAACATTGTTCAAATTTGAAACACTGCTATTCACTTATTTGTTAGTCTGAAAAAAAGACAAGGTGCCATTCATAACGCTGGTAAAACAAATCTCTGTATATTTGTTCTGTGTTAATTCAGTGTGATGACAAACACACACACACACAGACATATATATATATATATATTTTTTTTTTATTTTTTTTTCTCTCATTACTTAACTACAGTACTGTTATATCTTACCAAAGCATCTGTAATAGTCAGTACCTGTCAACACATAATGCCTGTTGGAACAATGATAAAGCCTTGGTTTTACATTATTTTAAAGTGCATTCACTTAATTTATACACATACCTCTTGTTTCTGAATCAGACAGAAGTAGACAAAGTCATTCTGATTCAAAAACATGTAAGCACACCAACGAGATCCCATTATTTCTCCAACAATAGCAACATGTTGATTCTCTTTCTGGTGTGATTATTATGAAATCTGCTGGCATGCAGCCTGACCGGGCTGGTCCTTTTCATTTTTATGTTTTGTCTATGTTTATGTGTACATTCTGTCTGTCAGTGTCCACACAAGCATGTTTGTACATGAACACAGGTTGTGTGTTTGTATTATTTGACCTTGTTTTGTATTACAGCACGTTTGTCCTTTGTGCATGTGCCGTTTATATGCACAAATCAGCCATAGAGCTGTAAAAAATGTTTTTGCTTGATTTGATTATTGTCATCATAATTGTAATGGATACATTGCAATAGGCTTTTTTTGGTCACTTGAATGTTGGCGAATAGACCACTACAAATGTCCTTGATGTTTTGTACCAGCAAGTCTGGGACTAGGGTTGGCTTTATTTGCTTTTTATATTTGTAGAGTGTACTTATAGAGCGTGGGTTAGGTCCTGTTTATATAGATGAGACTGTAAGATTTGGTCACTATTATTGTTATTTTTTATTCCATTATTACACTATTTATGTTGTTTGTTTGTATCTGAATTTCTGTTCTGTTTTAATTTAAAAGTGCCAATAAAAATGTTCAGATTAATGGTATTGAGTGTTTACATTTTTGTCGAAATAACTTGAATCCCCAGTACAAAGTAAACATATCCTTGGTCATGTTTTTCAGCATTTGCCCGGAACACTTTCGGTAAATATAAATAATAACATAACAAAACATCTTGATGTATATTTTTTCCACTTAAGCTCCTCTACGAATAAAATTATCAGGCTGCTGCTGGTGGGAATTTGGGATACATTTCCGACACCGAGCATCTAACCTACAGTAAAGTAAGCTACAGCATCCTGGTCCTGAAGGGCTCGGCGTCCTTACCACACGTCACCATGGTTACACTTGTGTCACGTGACGAGCAACCTAAACAATTCTTCCGGGGGGATTGGGGGTGGGGGGGCGCTAACGTAACGGTGAGAAGACAGCATTCCCCAACCGCTGTACACCTCGCATACTGGGATGGGCCATTTCAGTAATTAGTCTTCGTACGTCGGGCTTTCACATAATTTCAGAGACCGGATCATCATGTCGAGGAGGGAAAAATCTATCTACATTTCAAAAAAGGAGAACTGCCCCGGCTCACTGAGCTGAAAATGGGAGCGAGTGCTTCATTATCGCTCTGTGTAAGTTTCGCCTGAGGTCTTATTCCAATTTTCGCTGTTCTTGACATCGTTGTTAGTCCGAGAAACACTCGAAGTTCTATATATGTACCTCCACACAAAACTTTTTATAACCTAGAAACGCTTAGCTAACGGGGACCAATATATCTTAAGTTATCTGGAGGTCTCGTTATATCGAGAAAAATTGCATTTTCTCCCGAGAGAGTGTGTGCAGTTTAATGCTAAACAGCTAGCGTTTTAGCAACATCGTTCACGGGTGACTGGAGTCCGAGTCAAACAACTCACAGGTAATTAATGCAGAGATGGGGACGTTTTCAGGATGTCCACACGACCTGGCTAGTCTTAAAAGAAAATACCGAGAGAAAATCCCCATTTGTGGTTATTGACTATAATAAACTACTTTGACTCCTGAGTCTGCTTCATCATGTTTCCTCTTATCATGCAGAACGACTTGTCTTCAGTGAGGATTTTGAGGCCCAGCGCCAAGATCAGTCCAGAGCCCTTCATTCCCACCCTGGTTACGGAGCCCGAAGAGGCACCCAGGTGTGTGTTTGGTGTTGCCTTGGAAACACTGAGAGCGGAAGGGCAGATGGTCTGCGGAATACCCCTTGTGTTAAGAGACATGGTCGATTACCTGGATAGGAATGGTAATTGCTCCCCCCACCCCGTACACACACTTTTTGATCTCACCTTGTTCCTTATTTCTTCCTTGCTTTGTCTTGCCACATCACCTGAATGTGCACTGAGCTAACTAACTCTGTTTCCTCATTGCAGGAATGCAGCACAGAGGTCTGTTCCGCCTGTGTGGGTCAGTGGTGCGAACCAGCCAGCTGAGGCAGCGGTGGGACAGTGGTGAGAGGGTTGACCTGGACCATGAGGCAGATGTCCCTACTGTAGCATCTCTACTAAAACTCTTCCTTCGGGAGCTCCCTGTTCCCATCATTCCTGAGCCTCAGCGCAAACAGATGGTTCTGTGCATAACAGGTACTAGGCAATTCGTTGGCATCACATTTTATTAACCCTGTAAGGTAAAATATGGTTGCATTGAAATTGGTAGTATTATTGTTAGTCCTGATGCAAGCAATGCTGTGCTCAGTCAACATGTTAATGTACATTTTGATTCTATTTAAACACATCAAGCTTTAAAACGATGGAAAGGGAATTTGGCATGAGAGTATGGATTCATTCTGCCTTGTATCAGCACTTCAAGCTGTCTGTTGTACTCTGAGTAAGCAATTAATTATTTACTCTGTAACATGAAACCCCTGTTAACAGTGCCTATGTCAAAGAACTACAGACACAAGGGCTGTTTAAAAAAAAACTATTCAGTGTGAATTCACACTGATATTCACAAACATATATATAGTGTATATATGTTTATAAAATATAAACTCTTTAAGTCTGAAATGTACATGTAATTGTATTTTGTGTTTTCTTATTTTTAGGATACACAGATGAGGAGGAGATGAATCAAAGTCTTAGAGAAAAACTATCCCAAATCCCTGATGACAACCTCAATATTTTGTCTTACCTCATCTGCTTTTTATCCAGAGTGGCCACTCATAGCCAGTCAAACCACATGCCTGTGGAAAATCTGGCAACCATCTTTGGACCTTGTATGTTTCAGTAAGTTGCAGTTATTAATGCCACATTCAAATCCTCTCCAAAGCTACAGTGGGATATGAGCAATTAAGCAGAGGGTTGGGTGACTATGTTCTGCTATGCATAAAATCTTTTGGTTTAAACATTTAGTTTTGAAGAGGTTTGTGGTTCTAGTTTCTCTTCATTTTCAAAAAACACTGGCTTTTTGTCATGACGGGAACCTACAAAGTGTTAGGAGCAGTTCAGAAGCCTCTGTGACTTTATGTGTCTTTTGCATGGAGCTGGGTTGGTCCCTTTTAAGGAAATGGGTGTGAACTGTGGTTAATAATGCAGAGTATGTCACATAAAGATACAGACAGGGGTCATCAGGATTTTGCCGGTTGTTTCTCCCTTCCTGTTTACAGAAGTCAGCCATCAGTATAAACAAGCACAAGCTCTAGGGAGTAAAAGTGTAACGTTAGACATTTCTTGCTTGAGTTTCCATTGCAATTATAATTGGTCAGTTACTCCATCCTTTAAACTCTCGGTTTTGCCTTTTCCGTCCCCATTTTTTTGTAACAGTCAGTGGAATGCATCATGTCAGTGGAATGTGGTGTTAGTCATAAAGTTCTTTATTTGTGGGGAAAATGTCTGGTGATTATAGGCAAAGTACAAAGAGTTGGTTAGGGGGTGTGGAGTTGGCAGCAGTTGTTTGGAAAAAAATACGGAGGCGGGTTTGAAATGGTTGGTAGTTCTGGAGAGCTGGAAAATGTTCTGTGCTATTTTGCTTCTGGTTTCATGGGAATTAGAAGAGCAACAAAAGACCCGAGGAATGGTTTGAATGAAAAACATTAGGGGATGAAAGACTGCAAAAAGATGTTCAAGGTGTTCAAATGTGATTACTTTGCTCAAAAAAGTAGCTTCTGGCTTTTAAACTCTGTTTATTTTTAAATTGTTCCTTGATTTTGACTGACATGCATTATTATCAGCGGCTGCCACTTTAACTGTTATATATGTCATTTAAACCTGTTCCTTTCCTTGGGGGTGTCAGTTATGTAATTTGTCTGACACACTTCTTCTGTGCTGACCTATCAGCCATGTGGACTTACATCTATTATTACATAGCCAAATTTTCACACTCACTTCATATGGGATGAACCTTTTGCTGTTGTGAACATTGAAGAAAAACAGAAATGTAGGTTTCAGCAATAACACTGAAAAGAAATTGCAGTGTAATGTAAACATGTCAAGACGTTCTGTTTTTGTGGGGTTGCCCCACTGTACAGGATTATCTGAAATTTAATTTAAGGAGGTGTTTTGAATGTCAAGGTAAAAATGTATAGTTGTTTACTGCTGTTGTTTTTGTCACTGGGAAATGTCAGTGCTGGATGCACAGAGCCCCTTTATGCACTCAATTTATCTCAGTTTACTAGAAGCCTCTGTCCACTAGATGGGGCCCATTTCCAATATGTTTATAACATATAATGGAAGACATTTTCAATTTCCAGTGCATTGTACAGTATGTATTGCATTGTGATCTTATTCCCTTTTCTCTTTCTTGTTTTCCAGTGTTGCAGCAGGACCCAGGATGCTGGAGGAGCAGAGTGTATGTAATGCCCTGTTGCTCCATCTCTTCAGGCATGCAAAGGCTCTCCTTCCAGCCCCAGCCGAGGACTCCGTGGGCTCCTCGGCTACCTCAACCTCTCCTCCTCCTCCAGTACTCTCTGCTCTTTCACACTTTCAGGTGAATCCTGTTTTTTTTTTTGTTTTTTTTTTAACCTTTATGCATTT
>VURO01050545.1:53150-64768 GCA_015108175.1 Pelvicachromis taeniatus | reverse complement strand
TATTTTTTTGTAAACTCTGCATTAGTTAATCATACTGTTTTGTTATAATTAAATGAATTGGAATATAGAGTTATCTTTTATTCAGATATCACTTTAATATCAGCTGGTCATGTAAACAGGACCGTTCATCACTCATTTCCTGTCTGGATATCAGAATGATTGAGCAAAGCTCAGTCTCTCTCCACACTCTTTTTAAAGGCTGACTGCAATAATTTTTTTTTTTAATCCAGCAGATGTCGCTGCAGCTAACAATGCACTCAAACTCTTCTCCACACTTTGACCCTATGGTCTATCTGCTGTAGACAGAATCTGGATTAACATACAAACATAACATTTCTCCACACGTTCGGGTTCCAGTGTACATGTTGCAGACACCAGTGCATCAGCAACTTGGCATTGGATGGTGAAGGGCAGTCATAGCAGGTCCTCTGGTAGCCCTATGAGACTGGAGACTGGCTATGTGCAGTGTGTTTCAGATTGTCTGGATTACAAATCTGTAGAAGTGTCAGGGTTCCTGGGTCAAACGACCCAGGGTCAATGACCCAGTAACAAAAGTCCAGTTTTGTACTTTTGTCACTGTTTAGTTTTCATATTTGCTGATTTTCTATGCCAGCCTCCTGTCTATGTGCATTATGTTCTAGTTCTTTTCCTATGTATCGTTAGTTAGATTAAGTTTGGCTATGTGCTCACCAATCTCTAATCATCATCATCAGTCAGGGTATTTAAGTCCTCAGTTTCCTCCTGTTCACTGTTTTGTCATTGTCTATCCCGCATGTGTGTTTCAGTTCAGTTCAGCCTGCCAGTCATCCAGTCTCCTCAGTCAGTCAGCCTAGTGTCTCATGTTGTGTTCATTGTGCCTTTTCAATAAATACCATCCTTGTCCTTCACCAACCCGTGAGTCTTGCATTTGGGTCCTACCTAGCAAGCAAGCAATTTATTTATATAGCACTTTCAGAAAACTCCCAGCTGAAAACAAAGTGCTATACACTTGACATGCCAAAAACCGATACATTAAATAAGTAAAAAAATAAAATAAAAATAAAATAATAATTCAAATTAAATTCAAACAATAAAATTAACACATTAGATTAAATTAAACTGTCAAACTGTGTCATAAGCCAAATAATAAAAATGGGTTTTAAGCTGTGTTTTAAAAGTGGACAATGAAGGGGAGAAGGCACTAACTCCAAAATACAGTGCATTACAGTAATCCAAACGAGAAGTACAAATAAAAGCATGGATTACTGTTTTAAAATGTGACCTGGATAAAATAGGTCTTACCTTTGCCAAGTGCCTTAAATGATAAAAACTGCACTTGACAATAGCCCCAATTTAAAATCACTGTCCATCTTAAAGCCCAAGTTAGTAACAGCAAGTTTAGGGGTCCCACATCAATAGCAGAGGGATCACAAGGTCTGCTAGGACCAAACACATTCACCTTTGTTTGCTTGAATTACATTTTAAAGTTTAGGTTTAGGGTTCAGTTTAGGGACATCCAAGTTTTAATAACTTCTAGACATGCCAGAAGTGATTTAATAGAGAAAGCTTCTTTGAGCTTCAGAAGCAGATAAATCTGTCAGTTGTCAGCATAACAGTGGAAGGATATTCCATGCCTTCTAAGGATGGTTCTCAAGGGCTGTAAATATAATGAAAAAAGGGCCCTAGAATTGAGCCCTGCGGGACTCCAAACTGAAGAGCAGCAGAAAAGGACTGAAACCCTAAAAAGTTAATGCTAAAGATTTGTGTCAGAAAGACACAAACCAATTCAAAGCAGTACCACAATTGGCTGCAAGATAGTGTAAATGAGACTGTAAAATGTTGTGGTCTACAGTGGAGGACAAAAACAACATGATTACCAGAATCACAGGTAAGGAAGGTATTAAAAACCTTTAAGAGTGCTGACTCTGCTATGGAGAAAAACAGCACACAAACTCCAGGAAATGATCAATGTATTCCTTGGACTGGAGTGGACGATACACCAAGGAGAGCTTGGTTGCTGCCACTTGTTTGGTTGTTTATTTAATCATTTATTTTGTGAGTTGCTCTGAATTCTTGAGTCTGAAGCTATTAAAGTACAGATGGAAAAAAAAAAGTGCATGTACAGTTGGAAATTACATATCGTATCTGCTCATGACGGCAACAGTCCATCACAACAGGAAACAGTGACACTGACCATTTTAATCTCTCCCTCTCTCTGTCTAATCCTATAGATGCTGATCAGGGCACTTCACCATCTCTGTACGTCACTGCTCAAAATCCACACCCTATTAATAGCCATTAAGCTATTAATTGTTCATTTAACAAGTCATCTCTAGACCTACTGACACAACTTCACCACCAGTAATGGATTTGAGCTATATTATGATCATTAGTTAGTTTATGCTTTACAACACACTTTAAGTGTTCATAATTGTACAGCAGTGTCACTTAATTATTAGGTGTCAATAACAGTCAGAGCTTGTTTCTAATGAGACTCAATGTAACTCTAGAAGCACCGACTGTATTTGATTGTTGTATAATACACTCTCTTGTGCTTCTAGGAATCATTAGTAAAGAGGATTATTTGCCCTATTATCCACTATGATAATATACTATGGTATATTTTAGCTCGCCCTCAGACATTGGACTTCTCTCTTGAGTAATTTCTTAAAGAAGCTACTCTTTCTTTGAGTCTAAGCAGCCCTATTTTTTGATTATTCTGCTTTTTATCATGACTAAATATTGGTTCAATGATTAATCTCACTTCTGTAGTACACTCTGAAGAGGCAGAGGCAAAGCAGAGATCCTCAGACCTCATTTTCCCCAGCAACTGACTAGTTGAGAAATTCCGTCTCTCCATTGTATCCTTACTTGAGTCTCCTTCTAGTTAGGCAAAACACCTCAACTGGCTCCTTTTGGTGTAAGGAGTAGCATCATTACTTAAAAGCCGTGCATGAGGTGCAAGAAGAAAATGACTCCACATTCCTTGGCACCATAACAGGACATCGGTTTGACTATGAATGTTTGATGAGAGCGCCTACGCATAGAAAAAAGAGCTTGTATGAATGGGTGAATTGAGTAGAAAAGTGTAACCAAAGAATCAGTCCTTTTATTAAACAAAAGTCGTTTGCCTCAAGCCTCTGTATTAATCTGTAAATAACTTTTCTTCAGAGCCCTGTACTTGAGTCCAACCTAAAAGATACAGCCACGCTTGTGTTATAACCTGTCTCAGGAGGTAGAACAGGTCATCTACAGATCTACTGATCCCTGGCTCCCCCAGTCTAACCCCAAGTTGCTCTCCAATGTATCCACTGGATTATGAATGTCTGTGAATGTTAGCTAGAAAGCACTTAAAGCATAGAAGAAAGTACTTGTGTGAATGGGTGAATATTGCATGTTGTATAAAGCGTTTTGAGCGCTCTGGGAGATTAGAAAAGCGCTATATAAGAATCAGTCCATTTAGCAGAAGAGTCTGCTAAACTAACAACCATTTTGACACCATCATTTTTATAAGCTGCCTTTCAGGATAATTGATCACCTTTCAACTTTCCACGTAGTTGAAAAAGGATAGTTGTTGTTGAAGGTCTAGACAGAGTACAGCAATGATGTCTTGATCTGGGGGTTCTCACAGAAAGAACATGATTCTCATCTGCATACAGTATTGCCAAACATAGAGAAATGTGAGATGTCATCAAAGGAAGTTAAATTCCTTGGTAACATTATCCCAGAAACTGGGGTTAAGCCATACCCAGGCAAGACAGCAGCAATCACAGAAATGCCTGACCGACTAACAAGACGGAACTGCATAGTTCAGTGAAGTTCTACAGCAAAGGTGGATCAAAGAATTGACCTCTTATCTGGACAGTCAAAGAGAACATCTCAGAGAGGACAGTTTTCTTGTCCTTGAAGTCCTTGTCAGGGTGATTGACCAGAAAGCAGATGTTGTGAATGTGCCAATAAGTAACTGCTGCAAACCAGCACTGTAGGGAGACACTCATCAGCGTACATTAAATGATTAACAGTAAGGTTACCCACAGTACACCCAGTCTTACATTAATTTAACTTGATATAAAGATCATTAACATACAGATTGAATAGAGCAGGAGACAATATTCCACCTTGTTCAGACACTACTGGATATCTTCCCAGTGGTCTAAACCACATGCTTTATTTAGAGGCATCCTCTCAAGTCGTACTTCTTCAGGTTGAATAATTATGCCATTATTGAAACCAACTGTACTACTGTTAGTAAACTATATTTCTTTCCAAAACTCATACATCTTATTGTGCTGAAGCTTTTTGCCATAGAATTTGCCCTCATTATACAAACATTCCTTTTAATGAAACAGACAACGTTCTTAAATTTAGGCATTAACTATTTTCTTCACTTCAAATTCAGAAGCAACCCAGGTCTTATAGGCTGCACTGGACTCAGCATGCAATTCAGAAACATATTCTGACCTGGCATTGACACATGATTCATCCACCTTTTTTGGAAGAAAGACTTGCTGCCATTACCCAAACAGCTCATCATTTTCGTCAGGCCAGGTTGATTTTTTTATGGGGCACCAGCTTCATTCCACTGTGCCAACCTTACTATCTCTGCTCAACCTATCACTTCCTGACAGTGCTGCTGTCATTGAAAGTCAGAAAGAGAAAAAGAATGCAAATCAAAAATGCTTCAATAAGTGTCACCATGTGCTACCTTCCACCTGGGAAACAGGTGTGGGTGACCAGCACTAAAGTGACAGGGACTGTAGTGGGTGAACATTCTACACACTGAACTGTACACCAGTTTATTCCACTGGGGTCTACATTATAGATCAGGCTGAGCAGTTTTCAAACCACGGTAGATAAATCATGTGTAAATAAGAATTTATTCTTGGTTTGAAAAAAAAAAAAAACCCCATTAAAATGGCACTACTTCAGTGGTGCCACTTTGATATCACAACAGAATCCGTTTTGCTTCCCTAAAAAGGGAGATAAAGTGCAGTCCTTATGTTGGTATGTAAGGAGAGGCAGGGGATGCTCCATAATGATTTTGTTGCAGTACAGGGTTACAATGCTAGCAACTGCATGTCGCAGGCAATAACAGCTAATTCTGCCAAGATACTAAGTCCCTATCATTTTCCTTGAATACAAACCACTTAATAAACAGTAATAATAAAATCACCTAATATTAAAAAAAAACTATCCTAGATGAAAGTCAATGATTTTGAATGCTTCTTCACACAGTTTTGGATTGTCAAATGCATAGTTGGGAATAAAGCTGACTACATGATTCTTATATAATGCCTAGTGAAAGTGATGCTTTTACCACCATCTCCTTTTTGCAACCATCCCGAGTGTGCCCTAAAACTTAAAGGATGTGTTGAATATTATAATCACGTTTTATTCTGCTGATTGGTAGTGCTACACAGCAGTTAAGACCAGACTATATTTTGTGCTTTAGTGTGTCTCTTCTGTATATATACATGTGTATAGAAGAGGCGTCTCACAGTTACAACGTGGTCCTCTGTACCTCCCAGTGAGTAAAACACAGAAGCGCGCTACACTGTAAGAAGGCTGGCTGTTGATTTGAATTCGCTCCCTGTAAATATCGCAAACCTAATACGCGCCGAGTGAACTCGGTGAACTTCTGTCGTGCACTGCTGTAAGCGAGCGCGCAGGCTGAGGCGGTAGAAGCGCGGGCCGCCAGTCCCAGGGGACGGTGAATTTGCGGAGGTAGACTGCGTTTTACTCACTCTGCCTTCAAGTGGGTTTGAGGTTTTCGACCTTACTGTTTTTTAGGTACAAGTGGGAGGTGATGTTAAGCTCCTGGCGCGCGCACAGATGTTTTTCTAAATAGCCTACACTGCGGCAGAATGAGCGGCTCATTTACGACCTTCTTCTATGACGGAAACTTAAATTCAACTGAATGACTTTATGGATTAGCGCGTGCTGGGGAGGATTGGCTATGTAACTGACAGGGGGATTAATCGAGCTCGTCCAAACCGCATCCATCTATCTGGAAGGGACGTTGCTCTCTGCAGACTCCGTTCTCCTCCTCCAGTCATCTGTTACCATGTAAAACAATGGCACGAGTTCCTCCGAAAAAGCACGCACGGTTGCTTAGGTTCTGGCAGTGGTATGCTTGGCTGTGAAACAATCAGTCGATCAGCACCAAAACCCGGTTTTCTCCATTTCACATGGGCGAAGACGAGGAGTGCACCAGCGCCCCTTCACGCCGCGAAGGAAATGAAGAGAACGGAAAGAGCGCAGTCGCTCTGGACCCAGAAAGAGACAAGAGGTATGCGGAACTGTTCGAGCAACTGGACTTGAATAAAGATGGCAGGGTTGACATCAATGAACTGAGGACCGGCCTGGCAACTCGTGGTTTACAGCTCCGAGAGGCTGAGAAGGTGAGCAGGTGTTTTTAATGCGGCACAGGCTGCTGATGCAGACGCACGCGGTACGTGAACTAGTTTATAGTGTTTGTAAAAATGACAGAAAAAAGTGTAAACTTAAAGGTAAAGAGTATGGAGATGGTTTCTTCTATATTTTAGGTTTTTATTTAATCGAGTTTATCTTTGTGTGTTTGTGAAGTGTTACTGGGGAGTGCACTTATGTTTCTGAACAGAGGAATGAATAGAAGGAAACAACTAACTTTTCAAATCCTATTTTCTTTCTCATTTTAAACCATTGTTAGATATGGCAACAAACTGTTGAAATAAAAATAAACTTTGTCACACATTTAGCAATATGTCCAAGTTTAAGGACATCGCTATATGTTCACCTCTTGCCATGTTCACTTTAAAGGTGGCTACGTTTTGATGTAGTTTTTCTTGGAGTCAGTAAATTAGCTTTTTCTTTATTAGCCATTCAAATAATACACGGGATGCTATACGTTTTATAGATGGACTTCTGAAGATCTACAAAGAAGGAGTCCAGAATGCATTTGAGCATGTGGGTTATACCCATGAAAACCTTGCCAATCGTCTCTACCAATGCTAAATACCTTGTTCTGCTACTGAATAACTCAATTATTATTGAGTTATTCACCTAACAAGAGTTAGGTGATGTTTATTGAGTTGGATGATTGAAGTCTGAAAAAAACAAGACATATTGGCAAATAAAGAATTGATTAATTTAACAAACAGGGGCCTCTGTATCATGTGGAGGAACTATACCGAGCCACAACAGCCTGGCACCTCCCCCTCGTGCTGGTCACCAGCTTGGTCACACACTGCTGTGGGATGGCATGCAATTCTTCAACCAGCTTTTTTTCAAATCAGCCTGTGTGATTGTGTTAGTCATTCTGGCATGAGCAACGTGTCCAAGCTGATCCCACAAGTGTTCAATGTGGATCAGGACTGCAGGTAGGCGATTTCATCCTCTCCACTCCCAAATTCTGGAGGTAGTGTCTAAGAAACCTCACTCTGTGGGGGTGAGCATTGTCAAAGTTCGGTCCCAGACTGTTGAGATATGGGATTGCCATAGAGATGGCCTCCAATGATGATAAGTCTTGTTTTTACAGTGAGGGAGATGCCGCTGAACACAATCACACTGTCTCCAGCAAAAGCTATTACCAATTGCATTCTCCGCATCTCCTCCACACTGTGATCCTATGATCCAACTGCCATAGACAGAATCTGGACTCATTTCTGAACATAAGGTTCCTCCACATTTTCAGCTTCCAATGCACATGTTGGCAACACACCACAAATGGGGCTGGTGGTGAAGGGCAGTAATGACAGGCCTATGAGACTGAAGACTGGCTGTGTGTAGTCTGTTCTGGATTGCTTGCAAGCCTGTAGAAGACTTCTGACACGGTGAGCAAACATTGTTCTTGTAATGATGGGACGCCCACTTTGTGTCATCCACCACTTTGTGGTGGAGTTGCGGCTGTTTTTAGGAAGAAACTCGCCTGCAAACAACTTTTAACTGACTTTTATTCAAGTTTTGAACTTCCAGTGTTTGAATTGGGGCATCCCTGCCTGGCTCATGTTGCAGCTGTATACAGACCTCCAAAATATCACAACAATTTTATTCAAGAGTCCTCAAACTTTTTAATGTGTTTGAGAATGTGGTATAGTGCCAAGCTATGATCAGTTTCAGTTGTGAGACTTTTTAAATTTCATAGACTCTTTAAGTGTTGCTCAGTTTGTGTCAGGTCCTACCCAGAAACATGGTCATGCGTTGGATCTTGAGTTTTAAGTTTTAAGATGTTCCCTTGGCTTTGGTACCGAAGAGAATATGTCTAATTTTGATCACAAATGCAAAACTGTCCTTGATGAGTTTGCTTCTTTTAAAACTATGAGCTTGAAAACACAATCGGATTCATGGATAAATGAGACCACTCATTTAGCCAGACAGAAGTGTAGGAAGTAATGTAATGCTGAGAGACAGTCTGTACAGGTGTCAAAACACTGTAAATGCAGAAAAATCAATGTTCCAACAATCATTGTGTTATTTTTTCAAACACTCAGAATATTCCAATATTTACAAAACTAAAAAAGGTTGGCATAGTAATTTAAAAAAACAAAAAAACAATTTACATGTCTTTTCCTACAGTTCTCAAACTAATTTGTAGAACACAACAGATTTAGAACAGAACATTTGAACTTTTTTCTTCGATTTTTGTCTTGTTTTAAGCTTGTTTGTTTTGCAAGGAACTGAACTTTCTGTTTGTAACTGAACAGCTCCACACGAGGAAACTGTTGAGTGCAGAGTTGAAAGCTTTGTGTTGGGGTCTGACAGACACAGGTCCTCCAGTCAGCTCTATGCAGCAGACAGGCTCACAGAGAGAAACACTTCTCTACCAGACTCAAACCGTGAGAAGAACAATGGACTCGTCTCCCACTGATTGTATAAAATTAGTTGTATTTTTCAGTTGTTAATTATCTCACGAGTCGCTGTGATTTTGACTGCAGAGATTTGCTGCTTCATTTTGCTCTGCCCTGCCTACTGAGAAACCTGACACCGGGTTATCTGCATACTAACAGTGATTGGATGTTTAGCTGGGGGGAGTGCGAGTGAGTAGTGCTGCGTGAGCCTGCGCACAGAGCACGAAGGGAAAGAGTGAACAAGAGGTGAAACCATCTCATTTGTGCCTTTTCCAGTGGATTTTTCAACTACTGTAGTAAATCTTGTCCATATTTAGTTTGTGGGTAATCTATTATTTTCTTTCTCAAATTCTAAAAGTTTGATTTAAGGGGGCAGGATATCTTGCCCCAGCGTAGAGTCGGCCCCGATTCATATACCGATGACATTAAGACATTAAGATCTACCTTCAACTGAAGGGAAGCTGTTCTGCTCCACTAGAACCCTTACTTCAATGTCTCGATGATACGGTATTAAAGCCTGGTAATGAGAACAAAACTGAAGTGGTAATGTTCGGACCAAATGGCCTCCCAGCACTTCTCATTTTAACCTGCATGCTCTGGAGCCTTTTATTAAGTTCCATGTAAAAGATCTGATGGTGATTTTTGGCAATAATTTCACCTTTTAAAAAAAAGATTTGCTCAGTTGTACAGTGGTCATTTTTCAAACTAGGCTTTTATCTAAGGTGAAAACATTTTTATCTTTTAAAAACTTTTAAAAAACAGGCGAGGGGTCATGTTTCTGAGTCCAGTTCTGTGTCATCCCTTGTTTTATTTTGGTGTCCTCTTGTTTCTCTTTGTATTTGGTTCTGCATGATTTGTTTAAGCTGTCCTCCCACCTGTTACCTGTTCTCTAATTTTCCTCTGTGTGTGTGGTCTTAGTATCTCTTTGTCCTCTTGTGTCCTCCCTTATGGTTGTGTATCTTAATATCTCAAGAACATTATTTTCCGAGTCGATGAATCTAGTGATTAATTTTTTGATGAATCTAATGATATATGTTACTGCTAAGCAGCTTAAATGAGTTTTGCATTTACGGAGGTTGGGTGTTTATCTCTGAGTGTGTGTCTACGTGGGGGGTGTCTGGATGAATTAAAGGGTAAAAACCAGCGTTAGTAAAAAAGTTGAAAACTTACGGTCGTTTTATGATCGGCCATTTCCACCTTACAAAGCCGGCAAAGACTGAATCACTTCCTGTTTGGTTAAAATATCCCCATACTGTAGAACTGCGTGTTCGGGGGGCGTGGTTTAAGTCGACATGTTACCGCTACTCGCTGCCGCCATGTGTTTTTTTGAAAGTGATGACGCATCGACGCAAATTTTTTACGTCGACGTATTTTACGCGTCAACGTAATCGATTACGTCGACGCGCTGTCCCAGCCCTAATTGATACCATAGGTGCATGTGCTCGGAGGCTGAGGGATGCCATTGACTGCTGCCAGTATGTTTTTTCATTGCAGCTAACAAATGTTTCTTTAAAGGTTTACAGACAGTCACTCATTCACTAGCATACTTACAGTAAACACACCGACACACACGCCCATGTCATCCAAGAGAAACTTTCAGAATTATTTTTGTCTGCTATTAATGAATGCCTTCCATGACGATAAAGAAGAGTAAAGGCGGTTTCATTTTATGCCTTAGTTTGTCTTGCATGTACAGTAGTGTGAAAACGTTTTGCCCCCTTCCTGATTTCCTATTGTACGTTTGTCATATTTAAATGTATCAGATTAAAATATTAGACAAAGATAACACAAGTAAACACAAACGTTTCTAAATGATGCTGTTTATGATTATGGGGGAAAAAATCCAAACCTGGCCTTGTGTAAAAAAGTGATTGCCCCCTACACCTAATAACTGGTTGGGCCACCCTTTGCAGCAGCATCTGCAATTAAGCGTTTGCAGTAACTGACGGCGCTGTGGAGGAATTTTGGTCCTCTCATTTTTGTAGAATATTTATTTCACAGCATCTCAATTCCGATCAGGATTGGGACTAGGCCACTCCAACGTCTTCATTTTGTTTTTCTTAAGAGGTGGAGGTCCTGGTGTTTTTTTTTAGATCATTCATATGCTTCAGCTTGAGGTCAAGAACAGATGGCCAGACATTCTCCTTCAAGATGTTTTGGTAGGCAGCAGAATTTATGGTTCATTTACCACAGCAAAACAGCCTCAGACCATCACACTACCACCCCAATATTTTACTGCTGGTATGATGTTCCTTTTGTGAAATGTGTTATATTCATGCCAGATGTAATGGGATACACAACTTCCAAAAAGTTAAGAAAATGTAAACTTTCCAGATTTACATTTTAATATGGCACTTAAATGCAGTGGAAGGGTTTAGTTTTTTTGTTTAATTTTTTCTTGATAGATGTATGGTGTTAAACTTAAAAACCTTGCCATCTCTAAAATGGAAACCAATGAGCAATTCATTTTGAAAGGCCTTTAGTTTTTCTCGTTTGGATATTTGTTATTACTTATTAGTCAGACATAATTTTTTCTTCTCTGATTGATCAATGGAATAATCAATAGCTGCAGCTGTAATTTACACTATATTGGCAACAGTATTCACTCACCCATCCAAATCATTAAATTCAGGTATTGCAATCACTTCCATGGCCACATGGAAACATTTGTGAAAGAATAGTTGTTCTCAAGATCACAGTGAATTCCAGCATGGTACCGTGATAGGATGCGACCTGTGCAACAATCTTTTTTTTTTTTTTTTTTATAGTGCACAAATCACAACAACAGTCGCCTCAAGGCGTTTTATATTGTAA
>VURO01050545.1:21076-43615 GCA_015108175.1 Pelvicachromis taeniatus | reverse complement strand
GTGTATGGTGTGGTGACTAGGGCTGGGCAAAACGATTATTTTCCGAATCGATGAATCTAGTGATTAATTTTTCGATGCATCGATGAATCTAATGATATATGTTACTGCTAAGCAGCTTAAATGAGTTTTGCATTTACGGAGGTTGGGTGTTTATCTCTGAGTGTGTGTCTACGTGGGGGGTGTCTGGATGAATTAAAGGGTAAAAACCAGCGTTAGTAAAAAAGTTGAAAACTTACGGTCGTTTTATGATCGGCCATTTCCACCTTACAAAGCCGGCAAAGACTGAATCACTTCCTGTTTGGTTAAAATATCCCCATACTGTAGAACTGCGTGTTCGGGGGGCGTGGTTTAAGTCGACATGTTACCAGCTGCCGCTATGTGTTTTTTTGAAAGTGATGACGCATCGACGCAAATTGTTTACGTCGACGTATTTTACGCGTCGACGTAATCGATTGCATCGACGTGTTGTCCCAGCCCTACGGTGAACACGAAGGAACGACACATATTCACCAATGGCTGTTAAGTGGCTGGTGGCTTTTGCTAGTATTGTTGTAATAAATAGTGAAACTGTGGAAAGTGCAACGCAATTGCAAGAAGGCTTTCAGTTAAGCAACGCCTTCGTGAGCGATTTCATCTGCCAACAGTCAACAACCACTCTCCAACAAGAGGGCGAATATAGTCTCTAGGCTTGTTTGACTGACTGAGGTCTTAATCTATACACTCAATCTAAAAATTAAGAACGGTGAAAAGTTACACACATTAACACACTTCCATCTTTGACCCTTTGGTGACACAAGACGGAAAAAGTTGGCGAAATGATCACAAGACTGTCGAAAGTCGGTGGGGAACCCACAGACTTCACTGGCAGAATGTCTTTGCTTTCAGATGTCTATAACACTGCTGCCTGTCCCAATCATAAGCGTATAAATGTAAAAACGTGCGTATATCTATTCTGTATTCATGCCTAGGAGATCAGTAAGGACTGCATTTATATATTTTTCTTCTACGGCTATCGGAAGCTCAAACTGCTGCACGTCTCTGCCCACCCGTGTAAGGAAACATTGGTATTCCCCACATCTCTGCCATTAAAGAACACATCCACAAGAACTGTAGCCCCCCCCCCCCTTTCCTGTTGAACCACAACAATCAATAATGCTCATCACACTCAATCGGTGAGTGACACACATATCCCCGGGAGTGTCGCCTGGTGGGGAACCGAACCCTTTGTCAACAGGAGAACAGTCAATCGTAGACAGTGGGTTGAGCCTAATGAAGAGACCTGTGTAAGTTGCCATCGATCGATCTCTAATACACACACCGTACTCATTAACTGGCTAATGATATCAACCGCAGCGTGGCAGGGCCGTGAAAAACTATGGCGGCTTAGTTATCTCCATCTCAGACACAGAAAGCTTTAGTGGCGACCACCTCTGACACGTCCTCACAAATATTAGAAATAAGCTCATTACGGGTATAGTGGAATCATATGAGCAATATGTCCCTTTATTTGCCTGTTGTTCAGTCCACCAGGCCTCCACTTCCTATTGTAAGCATTATGCTTAACATACCTTTGAGGCATGACAGTTCCCATGAAATTGGGCGAGTCAGTGTGTAATACTGGGGTAGAGGTAATTAGAGTGCTAATGGTACCATGGCTATGGCTGTCGTTTAGGCTCATTCCCACTGTTTTCCCCTTTCTTGTGCCTCTGGCTGCTGGTTTTTTCTCTCTCTCTCTTTCCGTGTATTGTGGCTGTGGTTAAATCATCCATCCATCTTCTGCTTTCTAGCTGGGACTGGGTCAAACCCAAACCTCCCACCCCCCAGCCACCTTGTCTAGTTTATGTGGAGTTTATGCTGGTCAGCAGAGAGTTATAATCTCTCCAGCGTGTCCTTGGTCTACCCCAGTGCCTCCTCCAAGTATGACATGTCACACCTCACCCAGGAGCCATCCCAAACCACCTCAGCTGGCTCCTCATGATGTGGATGAGGAGTCATTTTATTACTGTACACTGATTTTTCATGCATCGTAACGTTTTCTTTGCATTGCAGCTGCACACCTGAGACACTGTCAGTCTGCTCAGTTCATCTATATAGCATTAAAGGGTTACTTACAGTGTACGTTTAGAGTACTAGCAGATACTCTAAACGTATCCTGTCTACATTATTGCAGGTAACTTTTCACATGAACTCGTCCAAAAAGCAGATGCTAGCAGCTAACAAAAACTAGCCGGCTAACACATCACCCTTACCCCACTGGCTTCCACTGCAATTTAAATTTTGCATGGCCTTGTCCTCACATAGGACAGATGCAAGAAAGGATTTCAGCAATTTATCCATCCAATCATCCTTTTAACCCACCCGTGTTATGAAATGCGTGCGTACCAGACATGGTCATTGCTAACACCAGCCTAGTTTGTCCCTTGTGTTGTTCGGCCTCTTGAGTAACTCCCTGCATACTCAAGACTCGTGTCCTTTATCTCATTTGCCACCTCCACCCTGTCTCCAGCTGCCACATTTTCCTGTCCCACTTTTAGCTTCACGTCATTTTTCCCCAACCGTCACCTCTCTCCTGTTTTTGCCAACCTGCCACGCTCTCTCGCCAGCTCACCTGGAACCTTCCTTAGTCTCCCTGCCAGCCACAGCCAGACTCTCTCAAACTTGAACACCAGCCAATCCCAAATTAGCAATAGTCAAAATGCAAGAAAAACTACTGTTTCTGAGCAACACTCAGTATTCATTACATGGAAGAAAAAACAGGAGAGCAGGAGTTCTTGAAAGGTTTAGAAAGTATTCAGAAACCTACTTTGGCATGAAAATTTGAACCATCTTGGATTAATTATGCAGCTAAGCCACGACGTAATGATGCAATATTGCTTAAACTCTGATTCCTCCCTCAGAAGGTGCAGAGGTCTGCAAAAAGCTAAAAACTTTATTAGTCTAACACCACATCTACTCACTGCACTCCTTTGGATCTTGGTTGTTACGGACGAGGACTTTTTGGCTCGGGGTCCTGAATAGCGACGTCCAGTTGATGGTGTTATAGAAGCAGAGGCGGCTGTTGTTGAAGATGTAGACGTTCCCAGCGCTGATCTCACTCAGCGACTGGAACTGGAGGGAGGAGATCCAACGCTGCTTCAAGATCAAAAGAGAAATACCACTTCCACTGAAAGAGAAGCGAGAACAGAAAAGGAAATGAGTCGTGGCAAAGGGAAGAAGGGGTAGAGAGGACGAGTAGGGAGAAGAAAGGAAATTAGAGAGAAATAACACATTTAAAAGAAATAGTTGGAAGCACAGAAGAAGATTTGGAAAGAAATTTTAACAAGATGGAAGAAGAGAAAGGAGGACGAAGGAGTAATTGAAGATTTGGGGGGGGGGAGGAAAGGAAAAGACAAGGTTAGAGGGTGGGATGGAAATATATGATGGAGAGGAACAGTAATGAGGGGGGAAAAGGGGAAAATGGATTAAGTGTTAAGCTACGAGTCGGACAGAAGAAGAACAAGAAGTCACGTAAAGCTAGAGAAAAAACTCCTATTAAAAATGTTATGTTAGAAAAAAAAAAGAAATATAAGACGTAAAGAAACTTTCTGCAGCTCAGACTCGTACTGAAGCACTGCTGAGCTACATGTTCGTCACGGGCATTTACAAAACACCACTGGACCTCCTTTGACTCTGCGGCACTATCTCTCGAATCTGCCACTTGCAAACAAACGCAGAACCTGTTATCAAAACAGGGCTAATCAAAGCTGCGTGACAGCAGCGCTTCAAAGCGCCTCTGTGAGCAAAAACCTGCCAGTGGCTCACCAGCTCCAACGGCGAGCATCCAAATAGAGGAAGACAGCAGGAAATTAGATGACGCTCTCTGAACAAAGACCATAAAATGTGCATTTTGAAAGCTTTGACTCGAAATGCTCGATTTTGCCAACATTTCTCTAAAGCATCCAGGAACCAGCTGAGCTAAGTTCCTCGTCTGGCGAATGCAAATCTGTGCATCGCTATTTTGAATTTTGCTAACAGACAGCCAGCACAAACCAATCACATAACCTCTTTGGCAAAGATAGAAATACTATAATTTAGCTTTAAACATGGTTATTTCTGCAGACATTGTGACATCATTTTACAGCCTATGAGGTTTCTCCTTGACAAGGGCGCCGATAACAGCATATTAGGTGCCGTAGCGCCTCAGCTCAAGGTGTATCAAGGTGATATGTTGTCACACAAAGATGTTTCATCAGTTATTCAGAATATTCTGACACGTATATGTTGGTTTCTTCGCCCACGAGTCGTGTCGTTTTAAGCATCGGTTTCATTTTCAGCAAGTTTGCATTTATTTCACAAGCATTTTGTCTATAGACAAGTGTAATGTGAGCAATCCCTCTGGAGTTAAGTGAGCACAATGGGTTGATTTTAATGTATTTAAATGTATGCTGTACAGCTATGTGGAATTTATTATTGCTCCTCACAAATGAATGAGCAGAAAGTGGTGATACTGTTTCCTCTTTACTGATCTCGCTCAGACGCACGTGTTTGCAAACCTGCAACAACCATCCAGAGTTTTGTTACACAGACGAGCAGGATATTATAGACATGCTTGTTCTGTCCACCTGGGCTTTGCTGGAAAACCTATAAGGGACTTTGTCCAGGAGGCATCATGACTGGAAGCCCAAAACCAACACTGTTGGCTCCTTTCAATGCAGAAGAGGAGCGGCCTTACTCCACGCTCCCTGTGGATGTCTGGGCTCCTCACCCTATTTCTAAGGTACGGCCAACCACCTTACAAAGGATACTAATTTCAGCATTTAACAGATGTATTCTTTTAGCTACCCCAGACCATATGTGAGGGTTGGACATATATTGGTTGGTGATTTGGAAAGTGTCTCTCTTCGCCACAGTAATCCACTACAATACCCACATTCCTGCTGACGTCACACCAATCCACCTTTCTATTTTACAATCCAGCTGCCCTCCTGCTTAACTAGCTGTAGGTGTAACTATGAGCACAACTGGTTGTCTGTCTTTACGTGTTAGCACTGAGACAGCCTGGCAATCTGGTGAACCTCCTCTCTCGACCTATGGGAGCTGCGATAGGCTCCAGCACGCTCTTGACCCAGAAATGGATAAGTGGAAGAAAATCCACGGGGTACGGACAGAAGCAGGTTGGTATGGACATGCCTGCAAACGTACCTGTAAAGAGCTCTGCCTCCGATGGTAGCCAGGCTGGAGAAAACACTAAGATCTGTCATGTTTTCAGGCCAGGACTGGATGTTGAGGTAACCTAAAGAAGACATGTCAGGCAAAGTGGTTGAACATGTGCTAATTAGTCTGTGGCGGTGTTTGATGAAGGAGCACGAAAATAACGAGCAGCGGATAAAAAAAAAAAAACCCTTCTGTTGCCTACATCCAAAGTTTCAGATCACGGAGCTGCGCCGCCTCTGAAGTTCAAGCAAGAAACCCTCTTCTGTGTAGGAAATGCGCTTGCAGAAGACAATATTTAATATTTAATATTGCTAATTAAAAGAATGGATTTAATATTCTGCACAATTTGTCTGGTTGCCTTTAATGACAGATTATATCAAATCGGCATCTGTGGAAATGACATTAAAAGGGATAGGAGCAGGAAATGGCTGGGATAGGATGGCCATTGCTCTTTCTTATTGCTTAGGTTTTCATTATGAAAATGCAGTTTCACTCCATTAGCTGTTTGGCTCAACTGCAAGTCGCAGTTTAATATGACAAAAGGGTTTGTATACGAGGTATTGCTCATCCCTTAAGGCCTCTAATAGCTAATGAATAAGTACACACACAAGGATGCACACAGCAGCAGCAGCACACGCTGAAAGGACGTATAACTATGGAGATATTGCACACACACAATAACATTATACGCACCAGAGCTCCTTTTTGAGCTTACTGGCAAAAATCTGCTTTCCTCCTAAAGCGTTCTTTCACTGCTTTAGAGGCCAAATAATTCACACGAGCACATGCACAAACACACCGTGTAGTTCTTCTTGTATTCAGTGCTTCCAGGTGAGGCCGTCTTACCTGTGATCTCCTTCACGGTGCGGAACACGTTGAGGCGCTCAGGGTCCAAAGGTCCAATACCGTGATACATATCCCTGAAGAGAAGCATAATAAGTCTATGCTGCTAAAGCAAGGCTTTATTTATCAAAGTGTCCTTAAGGTTTTTAAGAAGCCAACCAAACTCAAAAGCCAAATTATGATTTATAATCATTCTGTCCTCAGACTGGACGCTGTAAAGAGGTGCTGACAGGGTTACAGTGCTCCCTGACCTTCCCTGCCTTCTTTTCATCTCCATGTGTGGTTACTTTGTGTGTAACGTTTTCACCGATGAAGTGGACCCTATGTTGTGCTTCAGTAAAACTGCATCGGGGTGGCATACTGGTGCTCCAACATAGTGTCCCAATGGTGGGTTTATTAACTATGCGTAACTGGAATGAGGTCACTTGTAGGGATCAACTTGAAGGCAAAAGATCGGTATGTCTGCAGAGTCTCCGTCCTTCTCAGGATTTCTTTTAGGCTCTTGAAGACGTTTCAAATCTTGTCCATTCTTCTTTAGCTCCAAGTAGAATAGTTTAAAATGTTTTAGGCGTTAAGTAAAGTGTCTTCAACAATCCGCTTTAAAGTCGCATCTATATCACTTTTTCAGTGAACCAAACTGTTCACTAGACACCATCGTCACAGTGCCCAATCTAAGAACCCAATGGGTGTTGGGGTCGGCCATGGTTCAGAAGGTGGAGCAGGTCGTCGGCTCCTCTAACCTGTGAGCTGGATTCTGGATTAGCAAAGGAGTGGGAGCAAGTGAATGCTAGGTCAAAAGTGCATAGGCATGGGAAAAAAGCACTTGTATGAACTTGAGTGGCTGGGTGAACGACGGTTATTAAAGTGCTTTGAGTGGAAAAGCACTATAGTACCAGTCCATCGCCTGTGGTCATCAGTGGGGACAACAGGGATGCCAGAACACACCTGGATCCAAACTTCCTGTTCTGTATGGAAGTTCCTGTTTTGTCAAAGTAAATTAATTTCCCAGAAAAATTTTCATGATTATCAAACCCCAATAATTCAAAGAATGGACGGTTTGACGTCTTCTAGTTAAATAAAAAGTCATAGAAGAAGACCGTACACACACATTCAATTTGTTTGTGCGTGTTAATCTAGAAGTTCTGACATTTTACGAAACATAAAACAGTCAAAAATGTTGGACTTCAACCTTTTTTGTGCGTGCTCACAAATGTGCTCAACAAAAACTTGTGTAAAATCATTGAGTGTGAGTGTCACTCACCCTTTAATGCCAGTAATGAGAAAGATGAGGTTGCCATTGATTTTGGTGCAGTTGACAAATTTATCAATATTGCTGGCGTCCACTGTTTGAGCCGACTGCAGGCTTCCTGTCCCTATACCGTCACACACTGAAACAAAAAACACCAAAACACACAGTTATCTAAAAATGCCACTTAGATGACCATTTTAGCTGCTTTAGCAATGCAGAATTTACCTACTTTAATGCATATCTGAAGTCCCGTTTTATTGCAAAGGCCCAATTTTGAGAAACTACCAATGGCCATTTGTCACTGTAATGTTTCATACTTCTTTATGATAATATGACCCTGCCTTTGGGTGTGCATGAAAGGCCACAGCCCCTCTCCATGCATTGGAATTCTTTGGATGAAAGCAAGAACCAATCCACAGCCAATTCCTCCCTATAATGAATTCATTACATCTGCATTAATTAGACTTGCGGTCTAGTGTGAGCCAAGTATTTCTGACAGAGGCGGAGGGGATGATGAATAAGGCTGGCATTAAGTGGTGTAACCAGTTTTTGATAGTGATTTATACCAGCCAACGCGCTATCTGAAATGTTAATTTGTTATCATTTCCCACAGTTCTTTGGGCTATCCCTCATTAACCCCTCCCTGCTATGTGACGATGTAATCAAGGGATTAGCCAATCAATGGATGCCGCAGCCCATGCATGGAACCTGAAGACAAACACTGTTGCCTCGCCTCCGAAGAGAAAGGTCAGATCGGTTACCTTTGTGAGAACAATGTGATGACGGGGCTAATCCTCTGTATTGAACTGAGGCAATGCTGTTTAATTTCACATTAGCCATTTTAGGCGTTTAACGGACGGTCTTCCAGCAAAACGACTTGTAATTACTGAGCAGGTAGGAGCAGTTTCTCATTATGAGACTATTTTGTGTTAATTACCATGTCGACTGTTGTGGGGATCAAACACGTGACCTTCATTTGTGCCATATTTAACTTCCAACAGGATGTAATGAGTATGCACTGGATACACATTGCAGTGACAAGAGAAAATGAGTGTCATGTAGCCAAAGCCCCTTTAATGAAATGCGCAGAGATTAATTTTGCATTAGGGCCTAAGTGTTAATGTTTGAAATCAACAATATGGAAGGTTTAGAAAAGACTTCATTAATAAAATAAGATAAAGTTTCCTGTGTTGTTGAGAATGTGAGTGCTGCTCGGCGTGGCTAATAAAGGAAAGAAGATGTTGATTTTGGAAGAGTCGCTGGAATCAATATCTGAGCTGTAAGTACATTCGCGGCAATATAAAAAAAAAAGCTAAGCTGCCTCCCGTGAAAATAAATTACATTTCCTATATGAAGCTTTTTAAGTGATTCCTCTGGGCTCGTGTTGATTTGGTATCGTCACTGTTAGCATAAAGCTATTAGATTAAAATGTTTTAACTGCATAAGCTCTTGTACATACAGTAAATGCACTGCGGTGAGCCACGTAGCCATAGAAACGGGGGGAAAAAAATGAGAATCAAACCAGATTATCGCTTCGCTTTGTTTGATTTGCACATTATACCCGCACACTGTATTGTTGGGCTATCATAATAAAATAAATAATATAAATAAAATATATAAATAAATAAAATTCTGTCCGTTTTCATGGTTTAATCATTCACCATATTATTGCTACACAAGCCAACGGGCAAAATGAAAAACAGCCCAGGTGACTCATGAGTTACTCCAAGTGTCAATTAATATGAAACCATGAGATAGAAATATACATTGGCCAAACATCCGTCTTAGGCCTCACAGGCGGTCGCCTATAGTTTGCATGGAAGACGCAGCGTTATCTATAAAAACTGTCCAACTAGGGTCCGAGCATGAGCAAAACCAGATCGTCACAAGTACATGGAAACCCTCTGAGCAACTTTTACTTTGAAGGTGATTGTTCTTATTTTCTGGTTTGCATCGGTTTCCATAGTTTCACTGCTGCTGAGAGTAGTTGGTGAGTGTTTGGAGACAGGTTTGCAACTTCCATTGAAACTATGAACAATCGCAGGATTTTGCTGGTGGCCAAAGCAATCGCAAGCAGGTTTTTAGTCAGTGAATACAAATTTTCCCCGCCAAAGTTTGGTGCCAGGGCATCACTGAATGGTCTAAATGGCTCTATGATGGAGACATTAGCAATTGGTTTTACAGCGACTGCTAACCAGTTGGGAAATGTTTCTCTTGTGACAGAAATACGGTTATTTTTGTGACTATTGTCGACTTGTTGGGGGAAGAGTTGACAAATCAGAGCCCTGAACCTATCACAGGATATAAACTGTGGTTGCTGTGCACAACAAAAGCTGAAAAATCTTGCATTACAAGTGCATCGAGTATTTATGACGAACAGCTGCTGTAGCTTCTGTTTTGACTGAAAATGACTGTAGGTCAGATCTTGCTCTGTCATCATTTCCTGCATGGTCCCTCTTGTGTTTCTGCATACAGGAAATGAAAGAAGGACTATTCTTGCTGAAATCACCTGGTTTATCCACAGACATATGCACCTTAACTTTAGCATTATAGCTGTTGCCATCTTGGTTCTTTTGGAGCCATAGTGTGGAGTGCTAAGCGCTACGCTAATGTTAGCACTTTTGTCTAAAAGGCCCTGACGACACACATCGTTTTGTAACTTTCCTGTTAAAATATTTTCTTTAAATTTAAGATTAATTTTGTTTAATTAGTAACTGCCCTGCTAGCTGTATGCTAGGCTTCTACTTCAGTAGTTTGACTCACAGAACTGGGCGTGTCCACCATGTTTAACTCTGTTTAACTCTTGTTTTTTTCAGAAATCGCTTCTTGGGTTTACCTTTTGGACAGATGTCTGTGCAAGGGATGCACATTTTAATCCGGTTCTCCTCCACTTCCATCTTGTTGCTGGGACATGCTCTCACACAGGAGCTGTGGTCCACGACAAAGTTATCTGATAGAAAAAGCAGCAGAAATATGAATTCGAGGACGTCACCAGTATTTTAGCATACAGTGAAACAACCCCTACAGTAAATTCAAAATGTAATACTATAAAAATCAAAGCAAATTCCTGGAAGGACCCCTCTAATTGTATGAAACTGATTGTATTTTAATCACATTTGTGTAATGATCAAAACTAATGGTCTATATCAGTGAGAAACAGTAATGAATCAGCTAAGTACTCGGTTGCAGAAACAGGAAAGCGGGACTGCGGTATGATGTGATGATCAGTGGAAGTCGAACACGCAGTCTCTCGATGTCGCTCAAATTTTAATGCACGCTCGCTGAAACATTGCACAACTGTGAGTGCACATCCGTGACAGAAAGAGCTAAGATTTGCTTTTTCAGCTGCCAGAAGTCGAAGCAGATGGCGTAGCAACGAGTTGATTGAGATACACACTTTATTTATGTTTGATTTATGTTTGAGTAATCTATCTTGACTTGAAATAATTGTCTGGAGGCCAATTTCAGGATTGACAGGGGATAAATGATTCATCAACAGACGCCAGCGCAGAGCCTAAAAAACAAAAAACAAAGACTTATTTACGAGCGTCATTATCAGCATCTATGTTATTGCGGCGTAGCGTTGTGTATCGGCACACACACCGGATCATTTTGCAGCTGCTTGGATGTGCACTGCGTTCGCTGACAACTCGGTGCAGACTTACGTGGACATTTCTTGACACAGAAGGCGCCGTAGGTGTACTTCGCCCTGGGGTTGTGCTCTAACTGGAAGGACGTCGGGTTGTACACGAATGGCTGAGGGCACTGGGTCACGCACGCCCCGCTGTCGTTGAAATTGGTGCAAGCCTGCAGAGGACACACAACCGCAGTGAGCTGGGTTGAAGGCGAGCGGGGAGGGCTGTGATTTTCCTGCATAAGTCACCATGAGCGAAAGAGTATTACAGCAGCATTTCATTTTTACGTGGGATTGCGACACGCGAACCATGCGGCCCTCCTTTGTCTCTTTGAATGCCAAATGGGAGAAAAATTGGAGCCATTGATCCACAGCCATGATGTAAATGGTGAAATGTTTTCCCATAAACCTCTTAAGTGATTTGTCGTCTGTGGCCACAGGCGGAAACAGCAGTAATTGAATTGGATGAGCCTTTCTGTGAATTACAACTACAATATCATCCCTGTCAGCGCGTGCACGCAAGTCATGCACCACTTTGAGGAAAAAGGTAGAACTTTAGGTGATAAAAGGGATATTAATTATGACACCGAACCCCCCAATTTGTCCTTTAAAGAGCGCCGCTGTGGCAGACTTTTACAGCGCCATAAAATGACAAACAATTTATCAGCAGGTAAACAAAGTGGATCATTTTCGAGCGGGGAGGATGGCAAACAGATGTTGCACAGAGGATGTGGAATGAGAAGAAGGATGAGTGTAGATGGGATCATTTTCTTTTCCTTTTCTTTCTTTTCTGGTCACTGTATGTGTGTGTTGAAGGCAGAAATAAAAAGAAGTAAAGAGAGTTAAAGAGTGAGGAAGTGTGTGTGTGTGACGTACAAAGCAGTCCGTGTCCTTGGGGCCGGAGCAGCCGCCGGCGCATTCGCGATGGCAGCAGTCGCTGACGTAAGGCCCGAAGCATCGACCGTCACACTGCTCTGCACACACCGTTTTTGTCACTGCACGGGAAGTGGAAAGACTGAATTTTAAAGGTCTGACACACACCCACACACATCTACATACATTCACACTCATAAAGAGAGACAATACCACCACGCTCAACCTTCGTCTAGTCACAACTCCTCACAGTCACATGTAGGCAGGACGAATTTGGGGCTTCAGCAACCTAAAGGTCAGCCAAGTTGGTTTGTGACCACAGAGTCACTAGAAAGCACAGACGGACTTTAAAAGCATGAAGCACCGTCTTCTGTCTCAATAACCTCCTTGAACACCCTTGAAGGGGACGCTTCTCCTCTAACTGCTCCGAAGCGTCAGCTCGCAGACTGAACAGCTGAAAATAGTGTTTGGCAGCGTCCAGGAATTCATCTAAGGGGGAGCTTTGCTAGTGGAAACCCAGTTGGTTTTCCCTAGATACATAAAGTTTGGAAAAAATGAACTGAATCTCACAGATTCGCCATATCAGTGTTTATACAATGGGTGCTTTCAGCCAAGCGAGCCGATTGGCCAAAGACGCTGTCCAACTGTTCTGATTCCCAGAAAGCCTGGCTTTTCTCGCTGATACGCCAACTTTTGTGGTAACCAGGGAAGCATTTACTGCCATTCCAGTTTCTTCTCTGCATTTTATTTCGACTAGCGTAAAGGGAGCTGTGTAAGTGTCATTAGTAATGTGTGGCTTGTCCCCATTTCATCATCCAACATTTTTGATAAAGGACAGTCTCCCACACAGTATTGATAAAGAAGGAGATAGAGCAGCCAGAGAGTCAGCAGGAGCTTGAAGCCGAGGCATTAAAAACTGCTGTGCTCACTCTGTGCTGAGTTGCGAACATAATGATGCAGTCGTGAAAAAAAACAACAACAAGCCTCTGTAATCTATTAGTCTGTTAGTTTGAGAAAAACAAGCCAGGCCCTCTCTAAGTCTTTCCATGAGGGAAACATCCTGTAATAATAGGAACGACAAACATTTCTCTACTTAAACTCTTTCTTTTAGTATCTTAATTTTTTCCTTTTATTTGTTATGTGCCAAGTACTGTTTCATGTTGATGAAGACTCATTTCCTATCTATAATTAATAATACATTTTCTTGATATTGGTGTTAAGTTTGACGTCCAATTTCAATAAAAATGAGAAGAAAAAGAAAAAAAGTAGGATAATGCTCATAAAGCTTAAATAGCAAATCTATGTCAAAGCAGATTACTGGAGATTATAGATTATTTTAAAGCAGATTTTACAGTATCATTAATTTTCTCCTGCCTGTCAGTAGAAACAAGGTGTCACTTGGCCTTAAACTAATAAGCGATTTAACAGAATTTCATTAGCCTAGTTCTCTTTGTTGGTTCTGCTGTTGAACTTAACCACAACATTATACCTAACCACAACCTCAGTCGTGTAAGATAATGTTCGTGTAAGTGATTCATGATGAGAAAGTAAAATAAATGTAGATGTGTAGATTCAGTCTGAACGCGTAACATAGAGATGTATTGGGTGGCCGAAAGCGTGATATACCGACGATTTGTCACATTGTGTAGCCTGTTACCCTTCGGGAGTGAGAAAGTGTTGTCTTAGCTTAGCCTTACACGATCAGAGAGAAATAATGTCTTCAAACAACATTTCATCGGAGAGAGATTAAGAAAACTGATATTAGCCCCAAGCCTTTGCATTGCAGGGTAAGGTTAGCCTAGCTTAGCCAATAAATAAATAATAATAATGTATACTTTATTGATCCCGTAGGAAATTAGTCTCTGCATTTAACCCATTCACTCAGTGAAGCGAAGCAGTGGGCAACCACCAATCCGGCGCATGGGGAATAAACTGTACAGCAGCATGTGTGTTTGAATGAAAAGCATTGGCGCTAGAAAACTATTAGCCTAGCTCAGGGAATAACTAGCTTGGTTTTGTCCAAGTTGCCAAAAATACATATTAACGTTAACATTTTACATGCTAACAGCCCTTTAGTGACCCAAGTTTCATCGTGGCATTTTAGATGTGCCTATAACAGTACAACTAGAAAAAGTCTTGTTTGGGAGCATTTTCAAGAGAAAACCTCTTCTCTCTAAAAAAAAACCATAGGCCCTCCCTGAGCCTGGTTCTGCCGGAGGTTTCTTCCTGTTAAAAGGGAGTTTTTCCTTCCCACTGTCGCCAAAGTGCTTGCTCATAGGGGGTCATATGATTGTTGGGTTTTTCACTGTATGTATTATTGTAGGGTCTACCTTACAATGCCTTGAGGCGACTGTTGTTGTGATTTGGCGCTATATAAATAAAATTGAATTGAATTGATGGTGATTCAGACTTATTTTGCAGCCACAGGACCTGGGCACCTTAAAGTCATTGAATGACCACATGAACTCCTCTATATACCAAAGTATTCTTGAGTCAAATGTGAGTTCAACAACTTAAACTTACTTCAAACTGGCTCATATAACAGGAGCCAGTTTGACCCAAAGCACAGAAGCAAATTTACAACAGAAGGGCTGAAAAAGATAAAAAATTAAGGTGCTGCAACGGCCCAGTCAAAGTCCAGCTATGTATAAATTAAAATTCAATGAACTGAAGCAACATTGTAAAGAAGAGTGGGTCACAATTCCTGTAAAATGATGAGGCTGATAAAGTCATACAGAAGAGTATTACTTCGAGTTACTGCAGCTAAAGGTGGTTGTGCGAGCTCCTGAATCATGAGGTGTTCCTCACAGTGCCACATAAAGCGAAAACGTTCTTTTTAACATGACTGTCTCTCGCTCTCTCTCTCTCTCTCTCTGTGCATAGCTATTTGAGACAACTCTTAACTTCCAAACATGTAGCATTGGTCCACAGTGTTACCTTTACAATAAAGGGTGTAGCTTTGGAGTTGTGTTTTCAAAGTTGGATTTATAAGTTGGCACTGCAGACAAATGGAAAATTGGTCTTTCAATATGAAGTAATTATTGTGACAAAGTTCTTTTCTATCCCAAAGGATGATGTTTGTCTAACCAGCAAGTTCAGGGATTGTTGGCCAAAATGAACCACAGTTTAACGATACTGCTAAGACACGGGACATGACCCCTGTAGTTTCAGGGTAAAAGCACTCTGATTTATATTTAACTACCCAACACCTAATGTGGACCTTAGCTGGCCTTATGATCTGCAAAGAAGTAAAGCTGCACATGCACGTGACATTAGTGAAGGTCAATAGGAAAGAATGTAAAATTTTCAACCCTTTACTGGGAGACAAATACATTACATCACGTCTGAATCTTGGTTTTGAGGTGGGACTGCGGCAGTGTACTCACAGGTTTGACACTGGTCCTCCTGATGGCCCCAGCAGCGTCCGTTACACGAGCGATGACAGCGTCTGCCTGCAAAAGACACCATACGTACATCAGAGAACTCTCTGGAAACTTCAGATGTAGCTTTGACACAAACACACATTGAAGACACTGCCCCCACACACATCAAACACCCAATCGTTCGCTCGTGCACGCCCTTAAAACTGCTTGACTAATGACAGTGACAGAACTGTCGAATCTCCTCCGCTCATCCAACAATAGATTTGAAGTCACTGTGGCGACTCGTGGCCTGTGAGGAACACGAGCATGAAAGACAGGCTTCTTCTTCCTCCCGTCAACAGCTAGCAGGCAAAGTGGGACCTGACAGAGCATTCACAGCCTTCATCTGCCCGTGGCCCATCATCAAGACTTAATTGACTATGGGTTAATTACAGAGTAAGTGGAATAGTGAGGCAGATTGTCACCCGGCCCCTTCAACCACTCCCACTGTGGGGTTGTTAATGTTAAATACTAACTACAACTTGGCAAAGGGCCTCAATTTGGCAACCTCCACTCCCACAAACTCTCTTGTCATTTTTGGCCCACCTCCTCTGTTCTTTGTTTCTTTTCATCCCCTTCCTCCTACATCAGTGGCATCTCGTCAACAAAATAGCAATGTTTCACGCATATTGTACTTTGCAGTGTCTTCCCCAACCTTTATTATTCAGAAACAGCCTTTGCATGATGTCTTGATCCTTGCTCATGCTAGTCAGATTGTATTCTGTTCACTTTGCAAAGTGTAAAAAAAAAAGGTCATCACGCCTTTTCATCAAAGATACTCTCAACATTTGCCCCATTGTCTACGTCTTTGCTGCCACAACTGTCCCCATTGTTCACCCTGACACGTTTTGATACAAAGAGCCTGAAGAAACTCAAAGCTTTCCATCCCTCAAAATGAGCAATAGGCTTGCCCATAAACGCGCAGAAAAGTTTTAAAGAGTTGTCTTTAGCAGCCACTTCCTCTGACACAATGTCCGCCGGATACTGACGCCTGTTATGGCCAAAGCAGGGGGAGCTGAGGGACAGCCGGGACCACGGACGGGGGGGGGGGAAGCGGTTGGGTAACAAGGGAAGTGGGCAGCTTCAAACCAGCTGTCAGATTCACTGAGATTTAAAAAGAGCACAGCAGACAGCAGCTCCATGGGCCTTGCTGCAAAGTCGTTAGCATACCACTACAATGGAAAGGTTCACACGTTGATCTAACACTATGTGATTTTACTTCCAAATGACCGCCAGGCAAACAGAATGAATAAAAAGGGATATGTGTGTGTGTGTGCGTCCACAGTATGTTGGAATGTGCCACTTTAACATTTCACTGATGATACTTTAAAGGGCACCTATTACATTCATATCTTGCTCCACATTTTTGTTCTTGGCCTTTGCATGATTCACAGTTAAAATAACCCTTGGGTATCTTATACTGGGCCTTAGTGCGGCCGCTTGTTAGTTCATTAACTGGCTTAAATGGTGCTATTTGATTCCATGAACTTTTCTTTAAGCCAGCTTTCTTATCATTGGCTGCCCCACGCAAACCGAAGGTTTGAACAGCTGTGGATGTGGTGTCGTGGCATGGACCCAGCTTTCAGGCACAGTTCACAAATCTTCAATAGGGTTGAGGTCAGGGCCGCTTTAATATTAGCCTGCTTTGTCTATTCCAAACCCAGTTTTGCTGTGTGTTTGGGATCCTTGTCCTTTTTGAACATCCAGTTGTGTCCAAGTTTCCACCTGCTGATTTTAGGTGAAGTTGAAGAATTTGGAGCTGCCACCATCATGCTTGACAATTAGCACAATGTTCTTAGGTTTATAAGCCTCATCTTTACTCCTCCAAACATACCTCTTGTCATTGTGGCCAAACAGCTCAATCTTTGCCTCTAGATGGCATCTGGGTTGTCCATGTGAGGAGCTGTGGACATGCTTGAGTTATCAGTTTTGGAGCAGGGGCTTCTTTCTTGATTGGCACGCTCTCCATCTGGTGATGTTCTTTATTACCATATCCAATTTCCTCACATCTGAAGGTGACCATTTGGGTCTCTTTTCAGACTTTGGCAAAGTGGTGATACATCAGAATCACGTATTTACGTGCAACTGTTTGAATTGATAATCTTGGAATCTGCAGTTGTTTAGAAATGGCGGGAAGAGACATAAAATTATTCTTTTTACAGCTTGACTGAATTCATTGAACTTTCCCATAGTTTTGAGTATTGTTTAATGTTTAATGTGCTGTCAAACAATCCTTTTTTATACTGGCAAAAAGAAACTACCAGTTATAGTCCATCAGGATCACTAATGAGAAGGTCATAGGGATTGGTCTTGTTGAGTTAAAAGACATTATTGAACTTTCAACACCAACCTATTAAAAAATTTAAGTGAATGTATTTGAGTCCGTATGTACTTTCACTGTGTGTATTAATAGTTTCTTGCCAAATTGTTCCAACAAATCCATCTATTCATTAATCCTTCTTCTTCTACTTATCCAGTTCAGGTCTATCGAGGTGCTGGAGCATATAAAACCCCTTTGACCCATTCTGTAAAACAAAAGAGTTCTTAGCTTGGGGGCATCACCAGTGATGACCTTAGAGGTCAGGAGGTTACTCTAATCCAAAACTATTGGTTCTACTGGTACCCCCCCCCTCCAGTCTGTACTCACATCCATTGTTGCTGTTGTTGGACGGCACCACCAGCAGCTCAGCCTGGGGGTTCTTGATAATGTCGCGCCAATGGATAGTGTCTGCATGACACAGGAATTTGTTCTGGTCAACATAAACGCCCCCATTCAGTATCTCTGCACAAGGAGAAACAGAAAGGAGAGAGAAAGAGACAAATGAGCACATAGCCGTGGATATAGAGTACATGTGCACGATGGCAGAAAATCAATACTTCAAGGTTAACTCTTCTCTTTGTCTCAAAGTACCACGCTGCATATGCTGTTCCCCGAAGTGCATCTGAGCATGACGATAAATGCTATTGACAAATGCACACAGATATTCTTTGCCAAGTCCAAAGATATTTGTATAGAGAGTACCTCATAAAGATAAGCAAATGGATTTTAAAGAAACTCCTACTACACGCCAGTCTGATTTCCTAATTATGCGCTGAGTATTATTAAGTAATTTCATTTATCTTCAGAGTTAATGAGTTTGAATGTCACAGGCAGACATGATACTTGTTGTGGTAATTAAAACTAGAGCAGAGAATCCACACAGCTTTGGAGTTTAGATGAACTTGAATCTTGAAACTTTTTTTCTTTTTATTGCAGCATTATTAACTTCAAGACCCCCTCTGGCTCCTAACCGGCCCGAACAACCCAACTGTTTCATAGGAAATGACTGGCACTGGAGCTTTTCGTGACCTACTCCACAGTGAGAGCCAACACGCCAAAGACAAAGGCAGGCACTTCAACTAGCATTTGCTTAATAGCAAAAATATGTTTCCTTTCAAGGACCAGTGCCCTTAACAGATGCCTGAGCATGGATTGTGATAATAAATTCTAATCCCTCTCCCTGTTACTAATCCAGGTTTTGGATATAGAGACTGAATGAAATGATGCTGCAGTAATCCCCCCCATCCTGAGCTGTGACCCAAAGCAGAAGGGAAACAACAGCCCCCATCAGGGTTTCTTTCTCTCTGGGACACCAGCCGACTGTATAATTTAACCTAGTTGGGGGATTTAGATACAATCATCTTGCATCTCCGTCTCCTTGAATATGATTCCATGAAAGTACTTGTCAAAATAAATGAAATTTAATAATGAAAAAAGAAGTAACAATGTGCTTCAGATTAGGGCTGGATTAGCTGAAGGTAAAGAAGGGCATTGTCTCTCCAGGCAGATTATTAACGGCGTGCGCTTATGATTTGGCTGCTGAGACACACACACACACACACACAGGAAGCTAATCATTACCATCCGACACCCTGATTAAAGAAGTGGGCCTTGGTGGAGACGGGGACATTTATTCAAAGCTCTCTTAGAGGTGACATGGCGCTCTGTCTGCCTGCTGAATGGCCTACAGCCGCAGCTTCATGTAATCATGTTCCCGTCACAATGGACGATTTATCTGGGCGTGTTTTACATTCATGGATGGCGGCTGGAAAGAAAAAAAAAAAAAAGGGAGAAGAAGCTTGTTCAAATAGCACATGGACTGCACAGTCAGCGCGCTTTGATAGCATTTAAAAGTAGCCGTGAAATAAACGGCCATCCGTTACCGAACCCCCGATTAATTACATGTCAGACGTGGAGACGTGTCCATATGTGCATTTCGTGTTTCCCCTTAAGTCTCCTTCTTCATGTGATAGAGGGCTTTGTTGTTGAGCCACTTCACACCTCTAAAGATCCTTGAACAAACAACCCATTAGTTCAGACATACTGTGCACACAGACAAGGTCATCAGGGAGCACATAACAGGTCAGGATTATAGGTTTCACACACACGGGCTCATCACACATTTGCTTGTGTCAGGCATCTTTCCACCACGGCTGGGTGAGGGCCCCACTTTGCTTTTTACAACTGGCAGCAAACGAGCATCCCCTCGCTGGATTGTTACGCGTCTTGGCTATGAGATAAAAACACTGTAAAGCCTTGAAGTTTCTGAAGGATGTTTTAGTTTTATGTCAAACTACAGACTCAGCAGATGTTGCCTCTCATATTTTGCAGCCGCAAGTCTGGATTTATAATGGTGTGCCTATGCTAGGGTAACACCTTGAAAAGCTTTTGAAGGCTTTTTTTGTCCAGTAACTGAAAAAAGACATAGTATTGGTTCGGCATTATAAATAAAGGCAGGCACTCTAAAAAGCAGGTTTTGTGCAGTGTGTTTGACAGGCACATAAAACACTTTTAATGCTGTGTATAAATGTTGTGAAGCACAAACAAGCAAGGTCCAACTAATTTTTCCTTTAATTACATTTATTTATAATCTGTTTTCAAGCACGATGTCATCAATCAATTGCCAAAAATTGGTACGCAAAGACTGGAATATATGAACTTACGAATCTCTGGAAACATGCTGTATATTAAGCAATCCCATCTGATCTACAGCTGTACCTTCCTACTCACCCCACATCAGACAATGGTTCACTTAATACCCTCCTGCACAATCACTTCAGGAAACCCATATAGATGGCATTGCATCTGCAAGCTGCTTTGTAACCCACCTCCCCCCCAGGCCCTCCGCTTTTTATACGCTTTATCTGACTCAACCATCAACCCTAGTCATGCATCTTCCCTTCGTTTTGCGGGATGCACCGTTGAACTCATTTTGTAAATCACTGCAGAAAGATTCTGTTGAGCAATTTCACTTTGATCATTTCGATCTTAGATACAGAAATATTTTATTAGATACAGGAAAACTGTGGCGCTCGTGAAATGAAATGGACATATTAAGCAAACGCAATAATAAATCATGGAACAGTTGTTCAGACATTGTCTTGATCGAGGTTGTGGACCAAAACCTGGTTCATTTAGCTTTTTATTATCATTATGGAAATGTGGTTAATAACTCATGACCTACATGAAGCATGTCTTTCTGTTTCCCACCATCTAAGCACCTTCAATGACATCAGCTCACTCTTATTCTGCAGAATTACTGTGATAGGTGCTCCAGTCTGTCCAGATCGATCCAGATAACCCAGTTCATGTGTCAAAGGTTGAACCCCTGGTTGCCCTCGTTACATCCACTGGAGTGTGAGTGTGCATATGAAGTAGGACGGTGCCATTTAAGCATCAGTGCATTTACCAAACAGCAGTTTGATCATTCTTGGGCTACAGACTCAAAACTCTCGCTGACATCAGTGACAAAGGTCTGAAATGTGGCCTTGACACTTTTTGCCTTGCAGTCTTGATGACACATTTATACTTATGACAATTTGTAGGAGTCCAATCCAAAGGATCAGTGGCCAGAGTTGGCTGTAACCACCATTTTACAGTAAAAAAACTTCCAGTCATGACATGCATAACCAATCCAAGCAATTACAACGTATCAATCTGTAAATGATGCAATAAAACATGTTATTCTTCAACAAATGCGTTAGTTTGTAGCAGATTTCACTCGATGTAATGACAAAGAAAATGTCTGGATGAGTGGGATATTACTATAGAAGACTATGAAAGCCACTTTCTTATATGAATTGAGCTCCAGTTAACCAAAGCAGGAAGGATTTGGTTAACTCCACATCACTTCTTTAATTCCGGCTCCATAGGAAAATACACCATGATCTATGCAGCCTCTAAAATAGGTACAAAAATGAAGAAAGCTCCCGTCCTGCCTTTTGATAGTCTTTATGTTCAACCAAAAGACTTCAGTTCCTCCGGGTGACACTTCCTAGTGATGCTGTTTTATGCTTGTATACGGCCACTGAGGGCTCTCCTGCCATATGGTCAGCTCCTATTTGGTTCAAGACGGCTTCTAGTGCAGCGTTTTGCTACAGCTCTCTCTTGGCAGTGAAATAAAGTGTCTCACTGTGATGGAGAAAAAACAGAATCACACAGCAAAAGTCAAAGTGTCATGTTGAATCAGAGGTTAGATTTGATATGGAACTGTGCTGGGGAATATGAGGTGATCACTGGAGAAATTCCATCAAATGCAAAACTGAAAGAATGAATGAACGACTTCATTTAATGACACCACCTTTATCGAATTCATTTAATTTCTTTCTTCCCCATCACTCAATCCCATAAACCCCACACTTCTGACTTCCTCCAATGCTCCATTATAAAGGATGGCGCTTCATATTTAGCAGTCAAGCTCTAAAAGTGTTGCTGAGCAATATAACAGTGCAGGCGTTCAAGGAATGAAATGAGGGTTTGTTTCAAGGCGATAAACAGTGACTTAAACAGCCACACTGTAAGCCTTATTTAAACCAACAGCTTGGGTTAAGGGTTATGGTCAGAAGAGACTTCAACGAGAGCAAAGGCGGTTAAGAAAAATGAGCGATGGCTCCAAAAGTCAGTCTTATCGACTTGTCAAAATGCCTAATTTTACTTCAGGGGTTAGGGTTATGCATTATTTACAGCTTGACTACTTTGAGAAACAGGTATTCAGTATTTGGTTTAATTAAATGTAACATTCAATATCGGTGCAAATTACAGATGTACCTTCCTAACTTGTAAGCCACTGTGAGTTAGTGAATAACTATGCAGTTCTCTCTTCCTGTCCATATATGACCAAATCACTATGAAAACTACTTTCTCACATGATTGGAGCTCCAGCGGACCAAAGCAGGAAGGACAGCTCAGATGGCTGCAGCGACCCATTAGCTCCTGAAGTCCTGTTCTGAAGGCTCAAGCTGCTTTTGGCCTTTTTAGCGCTTCTAAACTGGAAATGACAAGAGAA
>VURO01050544.1:1764-21476 GCA_015108175.1 Pelvicachromis taeniatus | reverse complement strand
AGTCACAGTGGAGTTGTCCTGTCGCAGGTGGTCCTGAGAGTCAATTCTGTCATCATGAGGTGAATCAAGGCATGGGTCATTGCCATCACAGGGTCATTTGTGAGGCATTGCCCTGCCCCCCAACATCATGTTAGCTATTACGGTAACATGGGTCAGGGTGTGAGCTGGTTGTCCTATGTTGTGCCATGTGTCTGGTTCTTTCTGTGTAAAGGTCCGAGCACTCCTCACTGCATTGCACAGTATACACTACCTGCTGTGTTCACTTTTTGTCTGAGGGAATTGCTGGGTCTGAAGTGTACTGGGACATCACGCTCTGAGTGTCTATGAAAAACCTGGTGCATAGAGGACAAACGTGTTTCCCTGTCTGTCTTCTGCTTCTTCCTGGCTCTGTCCGAGGTTCTTCCCTTTGCCTTTTCTGTGATTTAGTGAAGGCTGAGTTTGGATAACCACAGTTTTAAGTGCTCTTTAAAAATGTGTGTCTGGTTTGTAGTTTTCATTAGTTGGATGACCGTGAAGCTTTTAGCTCCATAAGACTGAGTGCTACAAGGGGAAAATGAAAACTGTTGTAAAATGCGCTCTGATGGAACATTAAAACTGACAGGAGCAAAGAAAAAGAAAAAGCAAGGCCTTTGTGGTTGCCGCGCATCAAACGTTTCTGGTCAGCTGGATCCTGACATGTGAAATTTGTCGGAGATTTTGAAGCTGACTACAAGGTGTGGATGTGAGCATGAATGATTGTCTGTATTTACCCCTGCCATTGTCACGGATTAGGTGTACGCTGCCTCTTTCCCTGTGTCAGCTGGGATCAGGGTGCAGTGCAGCTCCCTGATGTCATGGTTGGATAAGAAATTTAGAAAATGAATGTAGTGTGTCATTTCCAATCAAAATCAAGCTTTATAAAAAACATAAAATATATCTGCAGCAAGGGACATTCAGTTCGGTTTGCTTTTGCAAAATGACAGGAGGCCAGGGACAAAGAAGTAATAGAGGTGGTTCAGGTATCTGATTAGGACGCCTCCTGGATGCTGGAGAGATTATATCTCTCAGCTGGCTTTGGAACGACTCAGTGAAGATTTGGCTGGGGTGAAGGAAGTTAGTGCTTCAGGTACTTAGACTCAAATGGATGGATGGATATATTTATCAAATGAAAGTGATAAACAACAAAAACGGTTAAGAGCTCCAGAGTTTTTGGTTACTTTTTGTTTCTTGTTTGATTTTGAAAATATTTCATACCTTACATGTTCTGAGCACATTTACTTCCTGTCAGTAAGTCATGTATACTTTCTCCTTCTGTTTGTATCTTTGTTGAGAGCATCCTGTGTCACCCATTGGTGGTAAGTTGAGGTTAACTGATGTAGGCTTTACCGTCCCCTGTATTAACAGACTTGAAATCAGTAAGTAATAAGAACTGCGTCGGCCGGGCATCTACAGCTCTAACGTAGAAAAGCTGACACTGGATCAACCTTTTGTTGCTGAAAAGACTCTTAAAAGGAAACATGTCATTCTTATATTATTTGTTTTTTTAAATATCTCTGCAAAAAGTTTTTTTTTTTTCCTTCTTGCTGTGAGTTATTCTTCGTGCATCCACTCTCGCGTGCACACTGACATTTCGTCTAATCACAGGGCTTCTTTCGAGCTGTCATTAAGCATCCTCTGAAAAAAGCCTCATCTCCTTAAATGTCAAAGAGATGGGAAGAAATTTCTAGCTAGGCGTCTTTTATTTATGGCATGGATAACGACATCTGCGGCATGTTATTGAAAGTGTTATCGTGTAACACTCAGATGTAATAATCACTGTTTTCTTAGTTATCGGTTTTAATAATGGTGGTTAGCAAAATGCCAATAAAGAGCCGTGAGCACCGTGAACCTTGAATACAAGATGTAACAAATGTCAAGAAAACACTTAGTTTCACATGATGAGATGAGATGAGATTAATCTCAGTTGTATTGTGTGCGTTCCTACGTGCAGGGATCAGATGTCAAAGTTGGGAGCCAGTATCATCATCTCGTATTTGTGGTAACAGAAGATGGAGGAGAAATGTAGGTCACTCAGTTCTCTAGAGAAGCCGGGGCTCCCCTGCTCACGTAATGAGACACTGGCAGCTCGCTGATGGCGTTCTCTTTTTAAATACAGAGAAGAGGGGACCTCTAGTTTGATATTTGAGGGAAATGAAGTAAAAGTGGGCTTATCATCTGTGGCTTCCCACCCCACCTCTGATGTCGTCTAATAATTGTGCTTATTTTTTAAGCTTGAGGCTTTTATCACATTAGTGCGCTTCAGTGGATGGACAGTAAGGCCTCCAGCTTCATCAGCAGACTCTATAACTCTGCAGCTGATCCAGCAGTAGAAGAAACTCACAGCACATCATACAGCAGTGTAGCAGCTCTCCCCTGAGCAGCAACCACAGCATCTTATTAGCAACAGGACGACTGTCAATAACAAGCAAATTTTAGATAATTTTGCAAACTACACTTTTTTTCCTGTATTTTGTTCTCTTATCACACATTTCTTAATTTTATCTCTTTTTCTTACATCATTGTTAGGTCAAATCAGATTTGTTTCTTCTGTAATCAGCGCACCAGTTTTAAGCTGCGCTAACATCATCAGTAACACTGAACATTGTTAACTTGCGATGAGGAGATAGTTCAGTGCTCGCCTCATGATCGGAAGGTCGGGGGTGCGAATCCACTGAACCGCTTTCCCCTCAGGTACCCCTGAGCAAGGTACCGTCTCTACACTGCTCCCCGGGCGCCTGGTTTGATGGCAGCCCACTGCTTCACTGAGTGAATGGGAGAAGTAATTTCCCCCTTTGGGACAATTAAGGGATTCACTTCTTTTCTTTGCATTACTGCTGTTATTGCTGTAAGTAGGCGTCTGTTACACTGAGGATTTTTAATAATTTATCGTTATCATTAGTCAATTATTCATTTATTGTGATTTCTACATTTATGTTTAATTTAATGTCATATTTGATGACATCATCTAATTCTTTCATCAATAGCTCAATTTTTTTTTTTTTTAAGAGAACCAAAATATTACATACACACCCATGCTATTTGTTTACATTGTTCCAGTGAGGTTTGGTTTTGTACTGTGTGGAAATATGTTGGTTGGGATGTTGAAGGAGGGAGGCGATAAGAGGCAGTGAAAGTCTACGTTACAGACATGGAAACAGCATGTAGGTGAGGGCAGGGTGAAGGAGTCCATATCATCAGCACAATCAGGTCAAGAGAGACGGATCACTCTGCATGTGTGTGTGTGTGTGTGTCTCGTATTTGTATCGCAGTGCTATTACAGCATAGACATGGAGAAAGTTTGGGATATTTCCTGTCCTGGAACCATTTCAAGGCCTCCCACATTAATGTTTGAGAGTCTCTTCCATTCACAGGAGAAGCCCGTCAGATACTTTGATGGCTGGTTTAAGAGAAGCTTTCACTTTCTCGCAAGCAAATGTTTGGAGAAAAGAATCTGTTGCCTGACGCTGCAGTAGAGCTCCTGTTAAAGAACTTTTATTTTTTATTAACTTACTTAATTCACTTAGGTTAAATTCAGACTCAAAGAACAGAGGACCTTGTGTGTGTTTACTTGTTTTTATGTTAGTGTGAAGACAGTGGGTTTCTGTATGTATATAATGAGTTTATGTGCATGAACAAGTCCAGTGTTTCCTGCCATGTACAAATAAAGTTAGATGTGCAAGCTTTGTGGGGGAAAAGGAAGATGACAAAGAGCAAAAGGGTAATTAAAGTGTGTGTAAGAAGTGTATGGCTTTCACGTGCACACATCTGCACTGCATTAGAAATAAGGATAATAAATCAAAAGGAGGTGAAATGAAGGCAGCATGTGGATAAAAGATAAACCTGTGAATAATGTCATGTGAAATACAATTTTACAAAATCATGAAAACAGCTGGAACCAACTGATAAGTAAAGGTAAAACAAGAAAATAAATAAATATATTTGAACTATAATTCCTGTTTCCAAATCCATATTTGTATTGATGGGCTTTACTAGACTAGCTTTGTATGAGTCACAATTCAAAATAATCCTGATTTCTCTGAGCCTAAAAGAGCAGTTCATGAAACAGTTTTAGCTCCTCCCCTTTTAAGGCAACGTCCTTCTGATTGGCCGCCCTACATAAACAGAAGGTTTGAACAACAGGTGGCTTCTGCGCTCACAGCCACAGCAGTGTGACGGAGATGACCATATAAGGGATATCCTCTCACTGACATCATACAGAGCCAAGAGTAGAAAAAATGTCACTTATTGAACCTTAATCACAATATAACTTAACTGATATAAGCGTTCTCCTTTTTGTTACTGTTACATGTCTAATTACAACCAGATCTGAGGACAGATGTGGGCTCCTCATTATTGTCTGGTTGAAGAGTGCTGGCATCACGTTTATGTTCTTTGGTCATCGTTTTATTAGAGACGATCAAAACTGCATGCAGTAAATTCACAGTGCACGATGTTTAAATGTTAGCTCACCATCATCATCATCACTATTTTTCTTTTAAAGCAGAGAAAATGAAGGAGAACATTTATTTGTAAGTCCGAGTTGCTCACAGTGTGTACACACACACACACACACACAAATGTGAGAGTGCGTTCAGTTTATGGTTAATTTTACGGCCACTTTTCTCTCAGAGTGATGTCTGCTCTCAGATGTGAGGAAGAACTACAAATGATCTCATATTTTCTTAACGAACACTTGCTGAGAATGACTTTTTCCACCTTTTCACGCCTTTTGGATAAACATGCATCATGTAGTTGAAATTCACAGCTGTGCAGACGGTTGTTTAGAGTGCATGCATGTGTGCGTGTACAGAGAGGATCTGGGGAAGGTTAAAAACATTTAAGCATTATTATCTCCAGTTATTAAACGAAACACTCAGACCTGGAGGTTTCCTGGCAGCGCCCTGTGGGCGAGTCAGACTCGACTGCGTGGAGATCATCCAGGTCTGGCGGCAGCAGGTAGCAGTCAAGTTAATGTTGGCGTCGCCACAAACCACCCTGGGGCTGAAACACAGGCAACACCTAGCTAACACTGCCAAAGTCTGCTGTGTGACATTTTCTCTCTACTTTCTTCTACAAGTAAAGACAATAAAGAGCTTTGCTGTGGAACAGAAATCACAATATAAATATATATTTATGAATACATTTCATCCCAGGACTACAGGGTCCTGATATAAGATGGGTTGAAGATTCAGTAATATGTAGGACTGTAAATTAAAACTAGACATAACCACCATGATGTCACTGACTGGTTAGTGAAGTCCCAGTATGAAGCCGTGTCTATGTTTTATTCTACGCTTCTGCACATGGTCCCGTTTTGGGGGGTTTTGAGATTTTGTTCAGTTTTTGAATTTTACCTCTCCCTCTTCAGTTCATCATTTATCTACTGACTTGAGTATTTATGATTTCAGATTGTAGCATTCTTCTTGTGTCTCTCTTATCCTGCTATATTTAGATTATTATAAGTGGTAGTTTCCCTGTTTCCCTGTCTGTTCTTCTTAATGTCCTTCTTTCCGCATCGCTTCTTGTCTTGATTAGTTTGACCTTTAGTTTTTTCCTGTTTTACTTTTTTTCTTTTCTTTTTTTTTAGATTCGTGTTTGTGTGAATTTATGTGGTTTTACTTGTCGTTACGTGTCATATTTCCCAGTTGTTTCCTTTCGCGCCCTAAGTTGAGTCCTGCATGTGGGTCCACTCCTCATGACACTATGTGGAGGAGCCAGTCACAGCCCTTGATATTTCTAAATCATTATTAACAAAATCATCTTTTAAAATATTTTAAAGGAGAAATGATTTTGTTCAGAAATCATCGGAAGCACTTTCAGTCCATTCTAATGATATAATTGAAATACGCGGTGGTTAGCACTGGCTCATCACAGTAAGGAGGTTCTGGGTCATTCAACATAGTTTTTGGCTGTAAATGTTAATGGTTGTCTATCTGTGAGGTGGCCACTCTACATTGTTGCTGAATAAAGCATGCTGTATATTTTTATATCCTGTATACTCTGTATCCAGGCTGCTAAATGGCTTTACGTGACTAGCAGAGCAGGAGTGTCTCTGTGATACTGACGCTGTTCACTCTGTAGAGGCTTTCATTTAGAGCTCATGCTTCTGGTAACATCCTGTATCTCCCAGGCTTGTTCAGTGCTCGCTCAGGCGTGTGAAGCCTATTGTGATGATTTAACATTTTAAATAATCTGTACTACGTGTTTACACTGACCTCAATTTCCAGTCAAACAGAGGTTAGAATGCGAATATATTAGCCTTCTGATAAGCCACATAATTTAGCCCCATGACAACACATTCATACAGAATAAGGACACACAGCACAGACATGTAGTGCTAGGGAGAATGCATTCTTTTCTCTCTGAAAAGATCTATTTTTATTTTGGGAAAAGTTACATCCCTACACATCTGAGGAAAGAGCAGGCAGAAGAAGTCGATGGCGAGAGGAGGAAACACTGGGAGCTTTGTGAACACTGGAGAGGATAAAGAGAGACTGCTGTCCTGACTGGACTCTGTTATTCAGACTCTTTGGGCTGCACTGCCTGTCTGCTGAGTCTGAATGTCAATGAAACCGGCCGACAGCTGCTAGTTTTTCTGTGTACGTGAGTGAAAAATCAGTGTTTTCACATCAAATTACATGTTGAAATAATCGGGGGCTGTTAACAGATGAACACAAACTAGAATAAAAGCATTTTAAAAGTAGTTTGTTAGTCTTAGGTCGACTGTATACAAAAGATATCGATAGCTGATGCAACATCTCCCATCTTTGTGTTTGTAATTTTGTTTTGGATGAGTATTAAACTTAATCATAAGTTGGCTTTACCATCTTTTTTTTTACTCTTCATTGGACCATAAATTACAAACTAGACATCATGTTGTATTAAGTAAGACTTAAAACCATAAACTAATACCACTAATTCATCAGGAAAGTTTTCTTCTTCTTATAATCTAATTTCTTGTAACTAGAAGGAAGTTTTTGTGCATATTTTCACAAGAGTTGCTACTCTTCCTCACATTTTGGTTGTGATGTCATGGGTAATTACATGACACCCAATTACATCACAAAAAAAGGCTTTCTGATTTCAAAATTCCTCATGAATGTGCTGAGCATCCAGGTTTTATTGGTTTACTTACATGAAGATGCAGTAATGGAGAGATACAACAAATAAAGGATGGTTTGGAAATTATTCACACAACAAAATAAGAAAGGAAATGAAACAGAAGAAGGCATGTGTGATACACTTGCTGAGTGTGAGTGAGGCAGCAGTAGTGGTAATTTATGCATATGAGCATCAGGACCCCAGATGTCTGCCTGCATGTAACTTAGGCGTCCGCAGTCCTGCCTGCTGCACTTTTTTTCTTTTTTCTTTTTTTTTTTCTGGCAGGCAAACTGAAAGGAAGCCTCGGCTCAAGGCCCTGACTATACCCCTGTTGCCATGGTGACGTGGTCCACTCTGTTTCCATGGTTATGCAAGGCTAGAAGAAGCAATGGCGGCAGGGGTGAGAGAGACTGACACTGGATATAAAAGGGGCGCTAAACAAATAGCGAAGGAGCGAGAGAGTGTCCGAATTTTAATTTGGAGTGGAGAAAAAAGGAGGGAGAGAAGGACCGAGGAGTGAATGATCGTGTGAGTTTAGAAAGTAATGAAGAGAGGAGGGAAATAGAGTAGGAGAGAGAGGGGGAGAATTTAAAGAGGGGACAGAAAGGGTGACTTTGTGAATAGATGTGAGGGTGAAGGAGGTCATAACGCAGAGAAGAGAATGATTAACAGGAGGATGAAGACAAGCACTGACAACTGAAAAAAGGACTTGGAAAGAGAAATGAGCTGACGGAAGGAACAAGATAGAAAAACAAAAAGAGATCTACTGCTATGGAGGGAATCTGCAGCTGAGGTTGAATGAGAAAGAGACTAAGATGAGAGGCAAAAGTAGAAGAGATCAAAACAGAAAGAGAAGGACATGACACGAATGGCGTAAAGGAAGAGAGTGAAGCTAAGAGACTAAAGAGAAATAAAAAGTGATTGTGTGAAAAAGAAGCTTTAAAGTAAGGGGGAGTAAAAAGAAAAATGCACAACCCAACTAACTTTTTTCGGTTTGTCATGATGTGCCAGTAGGCTGCATCCTCTAAGCATTATAAAGTTTTACTTTCTTTTTTCCTTTTTTGACAGGAAAGCAAATGGATAGTGTCTTTGCCATAAACTGTTCATAACCTGCTAATGCTGAAGTGCCTTAAACCTGTACTTCTTCCAGTGTCCAGCAGGGGGTGACTCCTCCGGCTGCAAAGAGAGGTTGAGCTGTACAAAAATATATTGGAAGCTAGTTCTATTTCTATCTTATTCTATGACCACAGCAAACATTTTCCCGTTAAATTTATGGTCTCAGTCACTAGTTTAAAGTCGTGTTAATTACCAAATGATGTTCATTTTGTCAGCGATGGTTTAATTTAGAGTAAAATGGGCAGCACGGTGGCATGGTGGCACGGTGGTTAGCACTGTTGCCTCACAGCAAGAAGGTCCTGAGTTCAATTCCATCATCAGGCCGGGGTCTTTCTGTGTGGAGTTTGCAGGTTCACCCGGATTACCACCCCGGGTAATCCGGCTTCCTCCCACAGTCCAAAAACATGCAAAAACTCTAAATTGCCCATAGGTGTGAGTGCGACTGGTTGTTTGTCTATGTGTGTTAGCCCTGCGACAGACTGGCGACCTGTCCAGGGTGTACCCCGCCTCTCGCCCTAAGACAGCTGGGATAGGCTCCAGCGCCCCCGCGACACTGAAAAGGATAAGCGGCTGAGAATGGATGGGCAGTAAAGCAGGGTATACTTTAGGGTGCACCAAGAGCTCATGATGTCTGGTTTCTAAAGACAAAATGTGTTTCAGAGTGTGATTGTGATGCATCTGTGATGTTTCGTACTGTAAGACACTTCTAACTATAAATAAACTAGACAAACAATTTTAGCAGTGTCATCTGCATAAGGGCGTCGCATGTGTCGTGGGTATTGGAAGCTGATTTTGACATCACATCATGTGTCGCATGACACTCGATTTTTGTAACCTGGATGAAAACACGTGTGTATGATTGTGTTGGTTTTTACTGGCATTTTGATGATATTCTAGTACAAAGACTCAGAGACGTGCAGATATACGGAGGGAGATGTTGGAACAGTTTGAAAACTTGAGAGTTTGTGTAAAAAACTTAGCAAAAAAAAAATTGACAAAATCTTAGCCTTTGGTTTAGACTTCTTCTCCTTATCAGCTGAAATGACGCGATATTGTCTGAGTAGCGACACCTATCGTTTAGGAGAATACTGCAGCGGCTTCCTCCACTTTAATGGCAACTGTGACTGTAAGTTGAGCTTACAGTTGCAAAGTATGCCCACCCATTGCGGTGGGTATGCTTGGGCCTTTAAGTATATATCTCTGCTTAAAGTTTCAGAGCCACCAAATTTTTTTTACAGCAACACATTAAACGTGTTTCCAATTAGGACATTAAATCTATTCATTTACAGAAAAGCATTATGGACACATTTAAATCTGTTCTTTTTTAAATTATATGTGACAAACAAACTGTTTTACTTATGAAAACCTGTGTTATGCAGCAAACATTCTTTTCAAGGACAATTTAAATTTAAGGACAATAATCACATTTTGTAGTACTAGTCTTTATAAATTAATAAGGGATAAGCTAAAGTGGTTACTTGTATGAATCTACAAGTATTTGGATCAAAGCTAAAGCACTTATCCAGATTAGATGCATTAAACTGCTTCTCGTGCCGTTCTCATTTTCTCATTGCATGATTGGAAACGTCTGATTGCAGACGTCACCGATTACACTTGAGCCAGTTAAGAGTTTATACGCATGCTTTGTTGCTATAATCTTTTAAATGCGTTAACCGCAGTGCATTTTTTATCTATCACTGAATTTGTTTATTTGTGAAAGTCAAAACTGTAGAGCAAAGGTCAGACCCTGTAAAGAGTCTTAACTTAAATCTGAGTCACTCACAATAGATTTGATTTAATCTCTCTGCTGGTTATTAAGGGCGCTCAGCTGCATTATTAGGAAGTAATTCAAACAAAAATGCGGGCGTGGATAATAAGATCCGTTTGATGTTAACTTTCGTTTTCCAGATATTTCATGAACAGGCGGGAAAACAGCAGCGAGGGTCTGTGGGAAATGTTTGTGGCTGATGTTATAGTTAGAAGGCGAGGTGGAGCTCTGCAGCTGAAGTGTTTGGTCATGCTGTTGTGTCGAGGACTTTGTGTACTTTTGGCACATTCACAGTGCAGCTGGACTCTGCATGCAGCACGCACACACACAATAATATACATGCTAACAAACACACATACAGAAAACTCGCACTGCAGGAAGAAAACAGCGAAAAATACACTTGAACACACATTTTACTGCTTTTATTTATGTTCACGCTTATGTATTTACTATTAATCCACATCGTGGCGTGAAGATGAAAAGATATAAGTGGAGAAACATAAACAAGAGGTCATTCAGGCCAAGTCTGACTCAGACAAACACGCGTCTGTAATTTCCATTCTCCACCACTAGACGGCGATATAATGGTTTCACACACGCACAGGTTGTGTCATTTTTTTTTTAGGAGGAATCACCTGCTTTTTTCTCAGTCTTTCAGTGAAACTCTGTACTTTATAGAGAGTAAACAATGTTTTTCGCTGGCTGTTCAATGCTGTAAAGTACACTAGTAACGAAGAGACTATGAGACCAGGGTCACATTATCCCGAGTTTGTTTGATTTTTACGACAACAACATCTGCTGGAATGTTTTTCTTTCAGTTCGCACATTTTAAATTCATCTTCCTTGACTTCCTGTAGATGCAGAGTGTCTGTTTCTGTTTACATCACCGGGGTAATGTTAATCTGTTGTGTGTTGGTCCTGTAATGAGGGAGAGGCAGGGTGAGGAGACACAAACAGGATGTAAGAATAATGAAAGATGGGGTCAGATCTCTGCAGAGAGTCTAATCTAATTATTCACTTTGAAACTGATAATAAGTTGGTGTAATTATTATAAAGAAATTAGTCTTTTCTAAATCGCTTAAGGTGTCTAAAGCCAGGCTAGTGATGCTTTTATAATTAACCAACATTTCCTTTGGTGTGGGAAAGCTCTTGAACGTTTTCCTTTTGCACAAATGGGATTTTTTTTTTTAATTTAACCTGTGACCACTTACTATGAGCTATTGCAGTGCAGCAAAGCAGTATATTTCTGCAGAGACTGCCAGCTTGTTGGTGTTGGCCTTGCTCACTGATGATGTGTTGAGATTAAAGACTTCAAAGAAGGAAGGAAAAGAGGCCAAATGAAAAGGCTAAAATATGTGAAATATCATCTTTATATATATATATATAGAGAGAGAGAGATGATTTTCTAAATTTGCTGGTATGGGTAAAATCAAAACAGAACTACATGTAGTGTTTTTGTGCCTGAGAGAACAGTAAAAAAAATAAATACCAAAAAGTTGATTGTGTTCATCTGGACGTAGCGTCTTTAGTGGGAGAAACGTTTTGTCACTCATAGAGTGACTTCTTCAGTCTCAGCTGACTGCAGGTTGATCAATGGTCTTTAATCAGTGGGCCTTGATCAGTGGTTGTTGATCAATGGTCATGAGAATTTGCATATTAACGATCAAGGAACTGACCTCCCAGCCCATTGCTCCTTCAGTGGTTCAGGTCCATATGCTGTTAAAATTGTAATTATTTCATGATACAGGCTCACGACCTGTGTTTTAAAAATAAAACAGGTGAAAGTGCTGGAAGCAATAGCCAAACTTAAGCCCGTATAGGGCCCTATTATATTGGATACAAATGATATCCATGTATTAACCTAAGTACGTAATCTAGAATTTAAATTCTATATAGCGCTTTTCTACTCTCCAGGAGTACTCAAAGTGCTCTATACAACAACCTCATTCACCCAAGCACTTTATTCTATACTTAGTGCTCTATCTAACATTCATATGCATTCACACTCTGGTGGACGCATCAGAGAGCAGCTTGGGATTAGTATCTTGCCCTAGGATATTTGGCATGCAGACCCACTAACCTTCCAATCAGTAGCTGACCTGCTCTACCACCTGAGCTACAGTTGGTAGAGCTACAGGCTCATTTATAGGGTAAGAAGGGAGGATACCATGTGCACACTTAAAAACAAAACAAAACAAAACTTTGAAAATGAAGATATTTCAAGGTGAGTCAATATTTTTAATAATAATTAAAAAAACAGACACGAGTGGAAATATGCTGCATTCCAACATTTTATGCACCCGGCTCTTGATTTCCCAGTCACCGGTCAGCTGCCTTGTGGTGCCATTCGTGCATCTTGTATGTGTTTCGATCTGTTGGTTTGATTGTTGGTATCAATCATGAGTGTCAAACATAAGGTCCGGGGGCCCGCCGAAGACCATGGAGCCCACTGGACAGTTTTGGAAAATGTGAATGAGCTCATAGATGTTTGACTTTTAACTGTATTTGCGTTGGTATTACAGCTTTTACTACAGATAGAGGCCAACACTGCGGCCCTTAAAACCACACTAAAATAAATAGATACATTTAGAGTAAATTGAATCAAAATGCAGAATTATGTCCTATTTTTTCAGTATGTGACTGAATGTGAATTACTCTGCTGGGCACTGAGATTTGTCACTGGGCCACTACCTCCGTCTGAGGGCGCTCCAGCTCCATTTTCCACCTGTTTAGCTAGGCTAGCTAGCTCTTCCCCACCGGCTCTACAAATTCCTGTGGCGGAGATTCCTGGCGCGGCCGGTAGAGAGGGATGGAAGACAGCCACTGCAGGAAGGACCGAGAAACCTGAGCACAGGAGGGAGAGAGACACACGCACTCACATTCACACGGACCCAGGGGCCGCAAAGCCTCGGACAGAAGCGGCCATTACGCCTGGGAAGCATGCTGGGAGCTCGCCCGGCTCTCTTCGGATACACGGGACGCCGCCGACTCAGCCTCGGATAGGAAGCCCGAGCCCGGATACGGGTTGGTTTGGAGCTCCGGACGGAAAGAGACACACGGCCCCCCCGTCAGTAGGATATACTCCCTCCCTCCCTCTCTGTCTCGCACAGGAGGCACAAAAAGCAGCAGTCACCGGGTGGAAGGCGATATTTAAGGAGGGACTGGCCGGAGAAAACGCACCGAGCGATGTGACCGTTCGGTCCCGCGCACACACGTACACTGACGGCTGTCATGGATAGATAGCGTTTATGTAACCTTCATTTAAGTAGATTTTCACAGATAGACGCTCACTGAGGCTTTTTGTTGTCCTTTATATTCTCTCAAGTGTCCCTGAGGATTATCTAACCGCGCTCCAGAAGTGAGCTGCGGGGCTTTTGGTGTGCGCCAATGCATCATATTCACTAGTTTCACGCACCGTGGTGTTTGTGTTGGAAACCGGAGGAGGGAGAAGGAAGCACGGGGAGCCAGAGCTGGGGTCCGGACGGGAAGCAGCAGCGGCAGCACCAGCGGACCGGGTCACTGCGGTAGTCTGCAGGCCGACCCCTCTCTACTTCACAAGCCGGCTTGCAGAGCCACCATGGCCGGGTTCGTACCGGGTCTGCTGCCCTCAAACCACTCACAGGAGAAGGAGTTCGCCCAGGCGTATGAAGATGTGCTGGAGAGATATAAAGGTAAATGTACAGAGGTCTTCATCGGGATGCAAGATGATAATATGAAAAAAAAAAAAAAAAAAACTCTCCCACGGGGAAGAGTTAAGGCGTTTGTATTGTCAGGGAAGGAAAGAAAACGATGAAAGAACGTGTAAGTGGGGTTTTAGGCACGCAGCCAGCACCACTGTGCCAGTTTCATAATCGGGATTGTTTCCTTGTGTTTTGGATAAGCAAAGCAGGGCTTCTAGCCTTGCCACATTGATGGCCTCCGCCGTGCATGCCCTGACTCCGTCCTAATCACTTGTCCTTTTGACACACCAGACCAGGGCTCACCAACCTTTTTGAAAGTGAGAGCTACTTCTTGGGTTCCGATTAATGTGAAGGGCTCCCAGTTTGACACACACTTCTGAAATAACAAACTTCCTCAATTTAACTTTAATTATATGTTATCATTAATAATTAATGATATTCATCTATGTAAAGACAGTGATTATGGCAACTGTTTCCGTGGAGACCAGCTGATCTAATATTTAATTGTAAACATTTTTTTTAATATATTATCTCTAACAAATTGACATCAATGCAATTGTGATTTAAAAAAAAATAGCAACAAAAAAAAGTAGATGCAGCTTACTGGTAAGTTGTTATAGTGAGCTATTTTTAGAACAGGCCCGCGGGCTACTCATATGGACCTTGCAGGTTACCTGGTGCCTGCGGGCACCATGTTGGTGACCCCTGCACCAGAGGGAAGCAGTTTTATGAAGTCCCCCCCCCCCCAGCCCACTAGTGTAAGGAGTTTTCCCCACATGGCCTTGGGTTTCACCTTGTTTGCTGTTTAGCCTGTAAATATCAAAGCTGCTGCTGTGCACGGCACTGGGACGGCTTGAGTTTGCTCTGATGTGGCTTTAAAACACTTTAAGGTGAAGACCACAATCATTATGTTTTGTTTTTTCTGTGTGTGTATGTGTGTGTCTCGGATATTGTTAGCCGCCTGCAGCAGTGGTCTTACGACTGAGACTTGCTATTTTATAATACCAGTGACATTGGCGCTTTAAAAATGAATGCCTCTGCTGAACTTGACTGTTGGGAGGAGGTGTGCACTGTCTCTCTCTCTGTGTGTGTGTGTGAGTGTGTGTGTGTTACAGAGGGAGAGAATGGGGCTGCAGACAGCCAATAGACTTGGGTCACATCTGTGATGCTGGCACTGATGAAGAGGAGGCGCTTTTGAATTATTGATTGTTATAATGAAACTAAACTCCTCTGGGTTTGAGACATAGCCTCCATGTGCTGCTGTCAGATACGTGAGAGGAGGAGTTTCATATCCAATCCTCCCAACGTCAAGTATGTGTGCAACACACCTGTCTAAGCACAAAGAACGAAGCCATTTGGGAGCTTTCAGTAACAGTTTGCAATATCTTTCCTATGCCAACACTTTGCTTAACTTATCTCTCACCCTGTGTAATAACCTGTCTACAGAAGGAAATATGCAGACTTTATCTATTTGAGCCACAATGTGTATCTGTCTCCTCTTGCAAACGACACACCAGTGAAGTGTTACTGCAAATTTGTCTTTCTTACTTGTAGATGCACTCATTCTGCCTCATATCGTGCTATAAATAGCAGAAAATTCAGTTAAATTTAGTGTATATATATATATATATATAAGTTTTCTAGCATTGTGACTATATTGTTCAACAAAACCCACTCATAACTCAAACTGCTTAAAACAGCTCAACTTTCTTGGTGTTATATTTTATATATGCACAGTGGTGCTAGTTTCAGTCATTGTGCAAATGTACTGTTTATAAGGTTTGGGAAGACCTGCAGTCAGCTGAGACTGAAGAAGTCACTTGGATGAGTGACGGAGCGTTTCTCCCACTGAAAACGCTACGTGCAGATGAACACAATCAACCTTTTGGGGGTTTACTTACCTGGATGATTGAGCATGCATCAAGACATATGCGCAGGGTTTTCTGTTTTTTTTCTGGCTGGCATTAATGGCCGCTTTAATGCTAAAATAAATCCACATATTAGAGGTGTTAGGCTTCCTCTGGAGGCAGTGGGGCTTCTATTAAATCTGCCTCGCTCTCACTCGTAGAGAAGAGTTCATTCAGGATGGATTTGACAGTCCATTTCTTATCCTGCAGCGAGCAATTGCTCTGTGTTTAAGTGCTCCTTGTCGATCGCAGCCGTCGTCCAGTTTTATCCGCGAGCAGGATGGCTTTACTTTGATAAACAAATAAGCTGCGCCAGAGGTGTGTTGTTTTTTTTTCCCCCATGTGAGATTAAAAGGAAGGGAACGTGAGCACATTGATTAAAGTGGAGCTGAACGTGGGCCTCTGAGGGCTCTTCCCCCCTTTGGAAATGTCAATGCATAATAGCCCAACAGCTCCATCATATGTCAGTCCTCTCCAAATGTGGTATTGATATAACCACATGCCTGCTGTTAGCCCTTTTATCTGACAGGAGCAAGCAGTGACCTGGGAGCTGTATTGGTAAATGTAAAGGTAGAGTCCAGGGTGTTTAATTAGCATCTGCACAAATGTGATCTCAGCTCACCTCCTTCATTATTGAAAAACTGTTCATGCCCTTCTTTTGATACAAGCAAAGTGGCTTTGCATACCGTAATTTCCGGAGTATAAGCCGCTACTTTTTGCACAAGCTTTGAACCCTGCGGCTTATTGTCCGGTGCGGCTTTTCTAAGGCTTTTTCATGATTTTTGTGCCATCGTAAGAGGATTTGTTTTGGTTTGTAGGCATGTGATCAGACACATGTTGGTCACATGTCCGTCCGCAACCCAAAGAAGTACCGTACGAATTAGCGCGAAAAAGAGACTAGATTAGCAAGCTGGCTCTCGCTGGCCCTGTACCCATATCTGCAGCAGGTCTCCAAGGTGAACAGCCTCTGGCATGTTAGAACAAGGCAGCTAAGGGAAGTCGGCAAGTCAGATCCATAACTTCGGGATAAGGATTGGCTCTAAGGGCTGGGTCGGGCGGGCGGCGGTGCGCGGCCCACTTTGCGGGGCTCTTCCGAGGCTGGTGGAGCAGTCGCTCCATTGCCTTCCCCTTACCCCACAAGGCGGGCCGTGCACCGCCGCTACTAGCAACTAGCCCGCTAGCGCTACTAGCCCGCTAGCGCACCTGCGGCTTTTAGTCTGGTGCGGCTAATGTATGAACAAAATATGAATTAATATTAGAACAAAACAATTAATATTAGTAAAACAAACCCAGAAAGAAAGCTGGAAAAGAGGCAAAAGCATGTGTGGAGAACTGTGGAGCCGGTGTTGATCCGCTCCGACTTTATATGCACGCAGGTGAACCTCTGCAGCCAATCACATCTAGTGATAAACCAGAACAGCCGCAGGATAACTGTGCAGGTGCACTGAGGTGTGCATAACACGCTGACTCTATGTAGATGCATTGTAATTTCCCACAGGTACAGTAACAGGAATTGGTATCGATACAGTCTGTTACAGTCTCTGTTTCCACTTGGATGCCTTACATTACAGGGCTGCCCTTATTGGTATGATGGTGTTACTGTTCTGCTCCTGGTTTACAAATCGTTATTCTCCCAATGACAAAAAGTCCAGTGATGTGTACCTGTCCTGTTGATAATGCTAATCACAGTCAATATAGACTCTATTATTCTGATATATCGTCACCCCACTCCACCTAAACAATGTCTGAACACAACCGCTCCACGTGGGGATCACAGTACTTTAGTAATGTGGATGTTTTCGACTTGTTTCTGAGTTATAGCACTTCTGTTAGACTGAGGTCTGGCTCTGTGAGGCTTTCAACTCTGCCGAGTGTCACAGTCCCAGCTCGCCTCCTTCATCGGTGCTATAATGAGGCTGTAACCCTATAGGCTAAACCCTGTGTCCTCTGCAGTCAGTCCACCACAATAGGACCTGTGCTGCTGCTCCTGCTGCTGTGTGTCACTGTCTAATCATGTTTTGCTCTTTGAGGTGTCAGCATGTCTACTGTCTTGAGCGATATCAAGTTTTCCCCTGTCATTTACCCTTTTACGTTGTCATGCATTGTCCTGTCTGTTCCCCTCTGTCCCCTGGTACCTGGGATTATAGTGGTTTCTATGGTCTGCTGACCCTGTAAACAGCTTTCCCGTATGCATGAAAGTGTTCGTTACTCTGTCAGCTGTGACTGAGTCACTCATACAGATATATATATGTGGAGAAATGGGAACTTGGCGTCCTGCTTGCTGTAGCGTCACGTCACTGAAACTGGAGGTCGACATGTGATAGGGTTTAAATCATTCACAGGCAGCGGGAGCCGTGTTTGTATTTTTCTTGGCGTTTGTATTCACAACCATGAGTGTAACTGCTGTGTAACAATGACAGGATATCTAAAGCAAGAGTGACAAGGTCATACGTGGAAAAATACTGGGACACTCAGAAAACACTCATAGACGTAGTGTGAGTCAGTGGAAAAGCAGATGGTTTCAGGCTGATTGGGCAGATTGACACCAGCATTGGAGCATTATGTTTACTCACGTAGCTCTGTAATGACCACAGATGAAGCAGCACTTTTCTGCTTCTCTGCTTTTTTTTCTTCTTTTTTTTTTTTAACTCTAATAATCCTAATTAGACGTGTATAATAACACTTACGTAAGCTTAAGAGCAGCTTAAAAAGCACAAAGTGTTCATTAAAACATGACGGGTCAGGTAGAGTGTCACGAAAATCCTTTCAGAGCCGAATATAAGCCGGGAAACCTGGAAGGAAGCAGAACAATCGCCGAGCTTAGAAGAAGACGACTGTCAGGAAACCTGCCGACTTAAATATAGATAGTAGGAAGTGTGTGTTTCTGACCTAAATATCTACTTAAAATTCAATTCAGAACTCTGCTTTTGTGTAGATAAACTCATGTTTTTCCACATTAAGGCTTTTGTGTAATATGTCGAGTGTGTGGTCCTATCACGATATCTGCTCCGTACTGTATATTCACCACCTCTAATTCATCCGTCTACAGGCAGTGCCAGCTTCTGGCAGCTCAGTGTGTGTGTGTGTGTGTGGTAGAGAAGCAAACATTCACCCCTCACGATTAATGTTTTACTGTACTGTTTGTAAGTCATGCAGGGTCACACACGACTTCACTGATACTTTTTTTTCTCCTTCTAAATGGCATCAGCGCTGACGTTCACATTCACACAAGAGAAATCAAAGGGGAGGAATTTTCTCATGAATGCAGCAGCCTTTCATCCCAAAAAGCTCCGAAGTTCTCCTGTTTATGTGACATGTTCACATATTAAACCACATTTGTGTTTTATATATGTTACTTTCTCAGTATGTGTGTGAAAAGTACCAATTTCCCTGCGCTAAATGTGACAATATTGATCAATATTAAAAAAAACCCAAGTAATATGATACTGTTACTCCAATATAAAGCCATATAAAGCACAAGAAAGTTGATAACATACGAATTCACAAGCATTTTTCTTCTTTTTCCTGTTTCTAAATGGACCTTTTGACTGCGACTGTACATAGAAAGATTAACATTTGTATAGTTGGAGCCATGAAATTTGGATGTGGCTCTAATGTCGGTGCCTTTGGGGAAGAACGGAGTTTTAAAGTAATGGTATAAACTCTGTTCGCTGTAATAGAGTCTGTCAGTAAAACACTTTGAACAATAATTAAAAAAAAAAAAAACAACAAAACAAAGCACCAAAGTTTAAAGCATTTTTTGCTTGAAATGATTAGTTTGGACGACACAGTTTTTTGGGACACTATACGACAAAATTGGATGCGTAATAACTCAGCCCCACTGGAGCCTGTAAAATTACATTATTTCCATCCGTAGTCATGTATTCTGGCTTCATTCTTACACACACACACACACACACACACACACACACACACACACACACAGAGGTCAAGGGCCTAGCCGGAGAGACACAGGAAGTGCACAGAGTAACAGGAAGGGTTTGGAGTTGAGTGTTTGCTGACGTCCCACATTTTTATTGAATACAGGAAGTGTTGGACCAGCTCTTCCCGTCTCTCCAGATCTCTCTTTTTTTTTTTTTTTTTTTAGTACCCCCCTTTTTC
>VURO01050543.1:6239-19783 GCA_015108175.1 Pelvicachromis taeniatus | reverse complement strand
TGACAGAACTGGAGAGGATCTGCAAGGAGGAATGGCAGAGGATCCCTAAATCCAGGTGTGGAACACTTGTTGCATCTTTCCCAAAAAGACTCATGGCTGTATTAGATCAAAAGGGTGCTTCTACTAAATACTGAGCAAAGGGTCAGAATACTTAGGACCATGTGTTCTTTCACTTTTTCTTTTTTTAATAAATCTGCCAAAATGTCAACAATCATGTGGTGTCTGTCAATACGGGGTGCTGTGTGAACTTAAATGATTTTAGCACATGGCTGCAATATAACAGCGGAAAATTTAAGGGGGTCTGAATACTTTCTGTACCCACTGTACCATATTTGACCAGTCCTAGCTCTAACCTTCCTTATTTTCTTTGTTACGTGTCAATCTTATATCGGTGTGCTGGCTGGCTAAAGTGGATTTTATACTAGTCTTTTCTCTGGGGTGTGCAGGTGTTCGATAAGGCATTTAGACAGAGAATAAGAGGGCTGTGAGATGCTGAATGCTCAGAGGAGGAAGGTGCTGCATAAGCACCAGTCTCTCTCAGAAGGATGAGGTCTCCTTTATTTAGCAGCTCAGTCCTGAACTATTTCTACAGATGTGCAGTGCAGGAGTGTCCAGATGTGTAACTGTGTCACTGTGTGGCATGGCAGCTGCTCCACGGCAGAGAAGGCTCTGCGTGCACGGTCCACCACACCTTGTTAACATATTTACACTAAAAGACACAAATGTTTTCTAATCCTTGTGCTGGTACACACATTTCTGAACCTCAGACGTTGCAAAAAGAGCAAAGCTTTCATGTTGATTCACCCATGACTACCAAACGCTGTGAAAGCTGTCCTCGTGGCCTCAGGGGGTTTCTGCCATACCTGATTGTTCTGTTCTGGGCGTTCCTGCTGATAAATCCACACCCACAAGAAGAAGCGTAAGGAATGGGAAAAGTTTGGGATGAGCCAAAGACAGAAGTTTGAATTCACTGTCAGCTGAGCTGAACTTTTATTTTGATACTTCCTATATTTGGCTAAACCGTTGGTACAAGCGGTTTGTCTGTTAGTTGGTTGGTTAGTTGTTCTCTAGATAACTGGAGGTGGTGGCTGGGGACAGGCTGGTCTGGGCTCTATGCATGTATGTGTACACACACATCAGAGGTGAAAGGTAAAGCCCAAAATGGTCCCGGTGGTGAGAGGATTAGGAGCTGATGCAATTTTCTTTGGTTTTACTGTGTTTTGCAAAAGCACAGTCGGGTATATCGAGAGTGTGGAGGAGTTAACCCTGACACAGGCCATCACACGAGGAGAGCTGGACAAGGCTGTAGATCGACTTTAACCCAGCAGCAGCCTCTGCTCCAACCAGCACTTTCATTTGCACCAAAACGGCTGAAATGGATTCACAGCGGTTTCTGCTTCTGAACCGGTGAGACAGATCTCCCTGAAGGATTTTCTAAGCCGGTTACATTAAAGCAATATCTTCATGATTCTAGTTCAGCCTATTTGTTTCCAGGACATTTGTAGCCAACCCCCGATATAAATCCACAAATCCTTAAAGTGTTATGACTTGGGAGGCTTTGTTTGATTTTCTCAGATATCACAAACTAAATCTGTTTTGAACTGGGTTCATGGACAGGCTGGAGTAAATATCCAGCCTCAGTGGAGGTACGGAGTCTCTGACTAAAAACAATCTTATCGGTCGGGCCTTCAGGTGTGCATTTTCCTCTTGCTCAACTTCACTCATATTGTGTAATATCATCAGTCTGACATATTAAATAACTCTTTCGCTTATGACTGATAGCTGAGCCAAGTTTTTTCCTCCAGATTTAAACACCCTGCACAACAAGATCCAAAGCCTGACATGGTTCCCAGTAATTCACGCCCAAGTCACTCAAACGTTAACCTGAAACACAGCGTTCATTAGAGGTTTTATAGGTTCGTTTGTTTAATTCCACTGAACATTAGGTATCTTTGTGAAACACAACTTGCCAACAAACCACCGCAAAAATAAACAAACTCATTTGAATTCAACCAATAAGGATTTATTTCATAGAACATTTTTATAGGGGAAAAAACCCACATCTGTATAAATTAAACAGGTTAATAAATGCTGCTGGTTAGCTTGGTGAGTTCATGTTAACAAAATGAAGCGTTCACAACTGATGGAAGGAAAAAAAAAAACTATTCTACTATTCATAAAAAAAAAAAAAATGACCTCCTCCCAGGGACTCCCTCAAGAGTTACAGGTAACGCTCTGCCATTAGTGATGTTTACCCTCTAAAAATAACCTCGTGGATAATCTCGTGTTTTGAACATGTGAAATATGCCTCGAGTGGAAATGACATTACAGTAGTTGAACAGCAGTAAATATGATGATCAGCTGGCTTTAAGAAAACCTGTACGGCAGAGCAGCTGGCAGAGGTAACACTTCTCAGATAAAAGGCAAATAATGTGAGGGAGATGAAACCCTGGTGGTGCCGTTTTAACTGCTGGGGTCGAGTCTGGATGTGCTGGGGGGGGGAAAGCCAGCTGGATTTTCTTCCATGTCAGCTGTGCCAGGCGGCTCAGGTGGAGTATGTACAGTATCCAACTTCTGAAGGTCAACATATCAATCCTTTGCATGCACACGTGGTCCTCTTCACAACACCATCCCTCCTCCCATGATCTCCATCCTCTGTGGAGAAGACAAACGTGGGTACAGTGAGAGGCGGTAACCAGTGTGACGACTGAACCGCTAATACTGGGAAACACTACTCAGTTAAACTAATTACCCATGCTTAATTAATTGGCAGTTAGCTGCTGCTTTTAAGATCTTACAGTCAGCAGCACATGACTGTCACTGTGACAGGAAACTAGCCTGAAACACTGAACTGGAAAATGAGGATACAATAATGTTGTGAGGGAGTTTTTTCATTAATGATGTAAAATCAGACGATGTTTAACCTAATTTAACTCTTTTCCCCATACAGTCAACATCTGATGACCTCCCCTCTGACACCTCAGCATATATCAATAAAAATGTGGTTTGACTACCATTAGAATACTTTGCCTGTGGAGCTACCCTTGGAAAAACCCACAGAGACCACCTTCACTAACTTCTGATGCAAACAGTCATTGATATTTCCTATAAACAGGCCTCAAATATGACATAAACCACTCGGTTCAGAAAAGAGCTTCAGGGTTACTCAAAGTCAGCTCTCAAGGGTTAGAGTGTTAAATGATGCCCACGTTTTCTGATGCTGAGATGTTTAAAGTGGAGTTTCACTGCACTGCATCCACACAGCTTTTTCCCTTTATGAATTGATGATGTGGAGTTTCTTCCATGACCACAGAAAAATTTGAAACTAAGCCAATTCTGCCCTCTACTGAGCTGAAAACAGTAGTTCAGCAGGTTGAAACTGGTGAGATGTCTTATAAGATGTTAATGGATGCTAAAGAGAAGCCGAAAAGCCTGAAAACATGAAAAGATGACCTTACAGGCCAAACCCGCTGTGCCATTTGTTTTAGGCATCGTGTTTCAGGCAGACAGCGGTTCACTGAACATCTGAACGATCACCACTTCCACACACACTGCTTCAAGATCTGGGTTAGAATCTGCCAAATCAAACACGTAGAGCTGCTCACAGCAGCTTTTATTAACAAACACTCTGATGAAGCCAAAAGCTGAGCTAATGGAAAGCTTGTGTCAGACTACTTAATTTTATTGGCTGTATTTTTAACTAGAATTACTCAAAATGTGAACAAAGTGTGAAAATGACAAACAATGAGGTGTCTCTGTATTTTTCACTGCAAACAAACCATTCAGGTACAGCTTTCCCCTTTTACTTGTAAGCAGGGGGTCCACAGAAAAGAACATTTTCTGTAAATTAATAGGTTTAAATTTGGGGTAATGAGCTGCTGAAACTTTGATCTAATTTAATAAAGTTTAAGCCCAAACATCGGCCGAGCTCACAAATGTCTTTGTGGAGAAACTGAGACGAGTATAAATGTGAATTTTATACATATAGTATAGTATAAGTATAATATAAGTGTAAATTTTAAGTACAGAGACAATTCTAAAGGTTATCAGCATCATCTTTATTATTACTACTATTTTTACTACTACTACCATAATTCCCTTTATTATGACTATTATTATTAATATTACAACTACTAAAAATACTGGGTACCAGGAGCAGTAACTGTCAGCCTCCTAGTAGACACACTTTTAGTATCAATTTCAAAATCGTTTAAGTTATTGCATTCACAAGATTTTCAGAAAACTTGACCTCTGACCTTTATCTACTAAAAATCTGAGACGAGTTTAACGTCTCAGATTTTTAGTAGATACACCTATGGTATCAATTTGAAGCACTTTTACGACCTTACCTGCGGCGGATCTATGAACGCCAGCCAATCGGACGAGTGTGTTGGGAGCAGTCCCATCGACTGACACTTGTAGATGGCCAGCGCCGAGCCCAGGAGGTTTCCGATCAGGTAGACGAGTCCTTGGAGCCACTGTTGGCTGGAGCTCTCCAGCAGCTTGAAGGCTGAGGAGGAGAAGATGAAAGGAGCAGTTAGTGTCCAGTCAGGAACATAAACGGTGATTGAGCGCTGGATACTCACTGGCAGACATGGACATGAGAGCCTGGATGGGCCTCCAAGCCATCATGCACACCATCATGATGGGGAAGATGGAGATGGTGTTGCCTGACATGTACATGATGAACAGGTTCATGGGGATCTGTTTCAGGGGCCCGAGGGCTACGTCCCAGCACCGCTGCACCACAGCAAGACGAGAGAGAGGGTGAGGGTCAGACCAAGCAGCACACATTTGATTTAAATCACTGCTAAAGACCCTCCTCCTTTCATCCAAGACTGAGCCTCGCTTTCTTTACTGAGCCTTTTCTTTTAATTCTAAGCAGATGTTTTTCATTACATCTCTATTTCTGTTGTATATTAGCTTTGCTTTGCATGATTTCGGGTCATATTTCGTATTTGTACTTTTGTAGAATTGTTCACGTTAACACTTTTGTGAGGAAATTTTGACTAAACTCCTATTGTTTTAAATGTCCTATCAAAATAAAAGTGACTGTCTTTAAGGCACATATGGGCTGAGGGCTGACCGCTCATTGTAAGAAGGCACATAGACTCTGCTCTGTGCCAGTTCCAAAATCCACATCCAGTTTCTGCCCAAAGTACTGATTCCACATGTTTGACAGAATAAACAGTGTACACCAAGGTTATTATAGTTCTTATAAAGCTCCTTCAAAAAATATAAAATTAACTAAAAACTAAATCTGGATGGTCACTACAAAAAGATTTTTCTTACAAAGTAAAGCAAAACTAATTCAACAAAGGTGGCTTCACCCTTGGTTGGGGCCATTCAAACATGAGAATGGCCCCAAACTGGAGCTTTCTTCACCTTCTCCACCAGGTTCTTGTCCGTCTCCTGGATGCTGGTGTCAGGGACCGGTTTCTCAGAGTAGCCGATGGGGTAAACCACGTCTCCCTGACCGCCCTGCCGGTCACCGCGGCTCCTGCAGCGGGAAAATAACAAACAGATTTAACTTTTATTCACCATCTCGTAAGCTCTGCCATTTAATTTAATACAGCGTTCAAACCACTGAAGACAAGAGTGTAAAGCCCACACACACGCACTGTGAGGACGCCTAGGTCAACAAACAGAAACTGGATTTGTTGCTTTCAGTAGTTTAGGCAGGACATGGGTAAAAGGTTGCTAGTTTGAGTCTAGCAGGAGACACAAATGCCCTTTGATGTTTCATCAGGATAAGCATTCTATGTAAAACTTCTTAGTTCAGGCAGGACATGACACCAAACTGTTCACTGGCAATGAACAATTACCTGCTCAGAACTCCCTGACTGATTTTTACGAAACTTTAAATAAAAGCAGGGACCTGTATTAAACTGAATGGACTTTTTCAAATTTAGTTACATCTATAACACATAAAACAGCAGTCTGGTGATGGACGGAGGCAGAAATAAAGACCGAAACTCAGAAGTGAAACTACTCCTGCATAACAGAGTTGTTGTTAAATAATTAACTCCAGAATCATGGGAAATGTAAATTCGATCACCTGGACAGACCTGTTACCTGCACTACTCTCACCTCTACGTCAGAGTTTTTCACTGCTCCTCCTGGTGGTGTGGGCAAATGTGCAGGTTACATGTTAGTTTCAATTTACCTGGTGTTGCCCAGGCTCAGCTCCAGAGCCCACTTCATCCTCCTGGCACTGCTTCCTCCTCTTGTTGACAGAGCTCCTCCTCCTTGTCCCCCTGGAGACGCCATGGCAACCAACTACACAACTGGACCTCAGTGACAGAAATCACCAAAGCACCTGCACAGATAGGAGGTATAAAGAACTGCAGATGTAAAAGGCTTGTGCAGCTTTCTCTAAAGCCAAAGACACAGTACGAGTATAAAACACCAGACATTGAACAACTTTCATCCTTTTAATCTTCCCCGTAAGGAAAACATTTTAACCACTCTTTATAAAGTAAGGTTACATTTAATCAGGAAAATAAAACCCACAAATACATCAACACAGAGAACTCGGCTCACTGGATATTTTCTGTGCAAACCCTATAGATGATTGTGTGCCAGTAGATCAGCCTTTTCTGAAACACTCCGACCAGCCTGTCCTGCAGCATTTAAAGTCACGTACTTTAAAAGCGTACGTACGTAATCAACGTACTTTGTTATTCTGGTGCTCAGTTTAACCTGCAGCAGGACGTCTTGACATTTCTACTTGTCTTAAAGTATTGAGGGAAATGGACAAGGAACAGGTGTACCTAATAAAGTGACCAGTGACCTTGTTGTGCGTGTGTTTTTTATGCCGTCAAATTAGCAATGCAGAGAAAACTTTACTCTGCAAGTGACAGTGTGGGTGAACACACTCGGATCTCTGCATGCTCTGGCAGAGGAATGGTCCCTAAAGAACATAAATGATTACTATCAGAGTTCCCAGTTTGTCCCTATTATGTTCTTTCTGTAACAGATCGATCCTGGAATAACAACCAGTTCTCTGGTTTTTCTGCAGGTAAAATGTAGGAACCGCGTCGCTGTCGCTACACCTGCAGGTGCTACCTCTGTTGTTATAGAGATAAAACACTAAGCACAGTGTAGCCCGTATAGCCGACAGCTAACGTTAACGTTTGAAGTGTGTAAACGACACATTACCAGCTAGAAATACAAACGAGCCGACACGAAGCTACGCAGGAGGTCACCATCGCCTCACAACGCTGTCGCTAACAGCACGGACAGCACGTTATAAGTGAATGAGTCAGCGGAGCGTTATTTTAAAAACAATTTACCTTAGAGAAACATCCAACACCCTCCGGGAGCTTCTTTTATCGGTGTCTTCTTAACGGAAAGAGCCAAAGTTAGCTTCCGACCTATTTCGATAAGCCCCTCGTCACTCTCTCGTTGTTTCCAGGGCCCTAAATGATGACGCAGTTTGCTGCTACGGATATTACGTCATGCGTCCGCTAAAATAAAATAAACATATTTATACTAAAGGGGAAAATATAATAATTTATTTCAAAGTTAAAGAAAATAATTTACGTACTAATTTTTATAATGAAAATGCCGTAAATCTAAACTAGAATTGTCAGTTTAATCCCCAATTTTTAAATCGTTTCTAAACAAACCAACAAACATAAAAAGTTAAAATTTGCAAGGAAATTCAGATAAATTATCTGTTTTCCTCTCTCCCTTTACCTCGTCTTTGTGCTCATGTGACTTACACCCATCCGCTGATGTAGGTATTATTTTGCACTTAGCTGGTGTAAGTCTCATAAGATTTTTTTTTTTTTTTTTTTTTTAAATTGTGGAACATTGAACAGAAGTCTCGAAAGCAAATTTGTATTTTTTTTTTCAGGTGATGTAAAGATATATGATTGAATGTATTAATGGTATGATGGGTCAGTGATTTTTTGTTCTATTTTGATATATTGATAAAGGTTCTTGTTGTTTACTCTTTAAGTATCCATTGTAAACTCCAGGACTCTTAGTTTATTTATAGAAAGTTTCACTGGAAGACAGAAAATATATAGAATATGTGGTTTTAGGGAGTAGATTTTAGACAAATATTTCTCATTCAGACTATTAAGAGTTGAGAAGCTCAGCATTGTGCAATATTGCTTCAACAGCAAAAAGGTCCTTGTTTAAATCCAGCATAACCAGAAGATGACAGATGGATTTTCATAGATTTTGTACCACATGTTTTATACTTCTTCACAGATTTGAATAATAAAAAAGGCAAAAATACAAAGACATAGGAACAGTATTAAATCTTTAATCTTATTGCTCCTAGCTGGATTACATTAAAGAACCTGTAAGCAATCTAACAGTTCAAACATCGATGTGCAATCTGTGCAGTCAGTTACAGGGAATGCTATTATATACAGATGAACTGACGTGTAAATAAAGCAGTGCAAACTGAACTCTGCAGAGTACATGTGTTACATGTTACAGGCACAGTGGTTTCATACAGTGTGAGAGCATCATTAAGGCACAGGTAAGCTCACCAGCAGGCTGGCAAGTGCACACAGCTCTTTAACTAAACATAAGGCTCTTTGTTCAACAGGCACAGTAGAAGTGTGGAAGTATGGCTGACTGTTTTCTGGACGGACTGCGGTTTATTCTCAGACCCCCACCACTCATCGTCGTTTACTGGGCAACACTTCGCGAAAGAGTTTAAAGTGCATCTTGTTTATAGACAAACTGCAACTACTGCTAAACAGAAGACGTGAACATTAAGGCCAGGCCATGAACCTGCAGCAGTTTGGCATTTAAGCGGTTTTAAACATGGATGACGCCCCAAAAATAGCTCCAATAACAGACCTACAGATGTAAACAAACATCACACAGCTTGAACTTTGCTGTTTTACACCATCTTCGTATAAACCTTTGGACTCTTACTGCTACAGCTGCTATTTTTACATCTCCGATGTGTGAAGCTGAGCCAAGAGTTTGTGTTATGAAAAAGCTCCTGCGTTTGCACATGAAGGCCAGTTTGTGCGTCTAACATAGTCAGACATAAAGAAAAGAAGCTGCATTACAACATTCCCATCTCACTGGGAACTTCAGTCTCTGGGCTCTAACCCCACTTCACAGGAGGGAGTAATTAAAAAAAAAAATGCTGGTCATGGTGAGAACAAGGCAGCTTTCACGTTACACCTGATATTCTGAACTGCAACGTTGTATTCGGACAGCTGTGTGAAGTGAACAACCCAACCTGAGGACAACATGTCCACTTCAGTCTGCATGTCTGTTCTGAGTGTCCATGTCACTTGTACAGGCTGAGCTCGGGGCTGTGGTACAGGCACATGTAAGAGTCGCACAGCAGGCGGCGCGCAGACTCCCTCAAGGAGGCGGGGTCCACTCTGCTCAGCTCCTCCTCCGACAAGCTCAGGTAGCGGCCCACCTCGGGACAAGCCTTCACTTGGGGGATGTTGAAGCCGTTCTCTCCACCTGTGTGAGAGCGCACGGAGAAACGTGAGCGTGTGCTCCTCGCTGGCTGATTTTAAGATTCGGTTATCGTGTCTGAGTTTCACCTTCCCGGTCTGCCATGCTGTCGAAAAACAGCCAGTCGGTGTCGAGGGGCCCGTTCTTGACGAAGCTCACGTAATGGCTGGTCTCGATGCACGTCACGGCGAAGAGAGACATTTGCTGTCGCGTGCAGTGCAGGGGGCCCGTCCACTGTTCACCTGGAAGCACGATCTTCACCGGGCTGTGGGACGCTCGTTTCCTGTGACTGTGGACCTGGTGATCAAAGTCAACAAGTAAAAAAAAAGAACAGACTGTATATAAAAGATGGCTGCGGCTCCTGTGACGTCAACCACTGGATCATAAAGTCCTGTTCCTGAAGCCTCAGAGCTAGAAGTGCACATACTTGGATGACAGGGTGGAGTGCTGAGATTATGTTAGGAGCAAGCAGCAGCATCCGGCAGTTACATCACAACAATACACATCAGCTATTTAGTACAGAGTAAGACACTTACAAAATAAGAGTGCTTATTTGGCAGCCAACCTTCAGCATAGGGTACAATCTTAATCTGATCTGGTATCAGGTACAGAGTACAGCGCGAGTCTAGGGAGCATCATTCCAGTTTAAACCTGAAGCAGAGCTTTTTGTTTTGTGTGCATGTCTCTGTAAACCTGACGCAATGAAGTGCTACCTGAACGTTGCAGGTCTTGCAGTATTGTTTCAGATGTCCAGGTGTGATGTCTACATCATCGTAACACTGCAGACACTCCCACTCAGCTACAGCCTGACAGATGGTGCACTGCCTCAGAGCTACAAAGACACGAGGATGGAGAGAGAGCAGAACACAAACAAGCTTCTTCACATCGTCAGTGAGAACGAACGAGATAACATATCGCTCCCTGTGATCGTCCTTACTGTCATCCAGCAGGTCTGTGATGTCCAGGCTGAGGGTCGGCAAGATGGCGTCAAACATTTTGAAGTCTTTCCCGAACCTCGGCATGAGCAGCAAGAGGCAGGAGGGAGCCTGGTGGTCACATCGAGCGATAAATAAGAAAATATAGCAACCCTTATTGATGTGAAATCTCAGGCTTATTTCTGTCACCTCAACAAACTTGAGGCCGGAGTGGAGGAAGGAGGACTCCAGCAGGGTTTGGACGCTGGCGACCCTCATGGATGACGCTGAGGAGAGGGGGATCGGGGAGTTGACCGGCGTGAGAGACTCGGGCGAGGAGGGAGAGGGGGGAAGGGCAGGTGGGAAGAGCTGATAGAGGTGACACTCCTGCGGCTGCTGAGACATTGATCTGAGAGAGGGGGAAGAAGGTGGGGGACACATTTCAGAAATTAAATATGTAGAATGATCTCAAGAGTTAGGTGATGATCAGGCCTCAGCTCCTCTAACTCGAGTCACTGAAACCTTTAACATTCAATACACTGTTGTGGAATTCATAAACACATATTACCTCCTGAAGCTTGTGGTTTGCGGTGTCGTACAGATCATCCAACATGTCTATGCTTCAGGTTTTACCAACAAAATTCCAGCATGTTTGAAGTGTGTACACGCTGCATGTGTACAGTTTCTGAATGTGAACCAAGCTTGTGGGATTTAGCAGTCCAATTATGCTCCCCTCTGCACTGCAGACTACGTCTCGTTCAGTGTTGCTGTGTTATTGTTCCCCTCGTGACCTTGTTTAACACCAAAACGAAGCCACGGGGTACAATCCTAAAACGCTGACAGAGGAGGCACAACAACAATGACCACCTCTGATGTTTGGCTGTGTAAGCATGCAGTTGTCCATAAATATTTGGATAATAACAATTTTCCTTGTATTTTTTTTTTTGTCTCTGTACACCATCGTAGTAGATTTTAAACCAAACAAGATGTGATCCAAGTTTCAGCTTTAATTCAAGGGATTCAACAAGAGTATTGCATTAACTGTTTAGAACCTTCAGCAATTTTTTACCCAGTAGCCACAAAAGACTGATGGCCGGGCAGCGTGGTCAGGATAACACGAGATCAAGGCAACGCAGGACTTTCAAATTCATAAAATAAGTGTTTCTATTAAAAATCTCTGTCAAGTTTGAATAACAGTCAAGTTCTCAAAATCTTGCGAACATTATTGACACCATGAGTGAGTCAGCCTTACACCAGACTGGCTCATTCATGTAAATGCACTCAGTGTACGATAGAGGACTGGTTAGCTGTGAGTCTGCCCTTTAAGCTGTCGATTCACTGAAGTACATAAAAGGCAGGTGAAACACTTCATGGAGCGAATAACAACATGGACAAGCATGAAAACACTGAACGCAGTCTTCACATGGGACCTACACACAGTCTGTTTGACCTCCAGGCTGGAATCCCTTTTCCTTTAGTTAGATTTAGACAGTGTGAACTTCAACAAGAACAACAACAACAACTGCAACCAGGCAAATATTTCCATGAACCAAAGTGAACTGGTGGCAGGCTTCCAACGGGTTGCGTTCTCACAGAGGAATGCACGAAATGTAGCAGAGCAGACGTGTTGGAATAAAGGTCATCCAAACTCAACTTCCAACCACGTCGATGCAACAGCTAACCCGTGTGTGTGTGTGAGATTATGACTATGTGCAGGTAATCTGGGAACCAAGGTCCAGTGAGAAACTTTACACTGTCCATGCAGACAAAAATAAAAGAAAGAAAACAGGAAGTGTCGGCAAGATTACCTGATCTTGAGAAGCGGAACGACTCGGAGAAGCTGGAAAAGCTTGTTGAGGAATTCTTCAGGATCTGACAAAAAGAACAAGAGTGGTATGACAGCATTCCTCAGAGCCTTTAACTATGCTTGCAGCACAGTCGCCTGGTGGAGAGGAACACTTGCATACCTTTCTCCTGATTGGTGAAGCCCATGTCACTGTTCGCAGCTTCCAGCAGTCGCCTCAATGCCATTGTCTTACTAGCACACACGTAGCCGTACCTTAAAAAACACAGTGGCACATGAACGCCTCAAGCACGTCTCACAGATATACAATAAAAATGTGAGAACAAACCAAAGTTACGAGGGCTTCAGGCCCTTTTAATGACTGCAGCCTTTGCGGCCTTCCTATTAGAATGACATTTGTGTTTAATGACCACAAACAGAACAATGGCATCACAAGCATATTAAGTTTAATCACAAGGTCATTATTCTTGATAAGTAGCAGTAGTGTACTGTTATCAGATAACCACAGTTTAACCAAAGGTGTCTAGGGCCACTGACTCGTGTTTTAAAGACAGTCTCAAGTGGTCACCAGAGAAACTGCAGTTTTTGGTGTAGAGATGGTGACAACAGAAACTGGTAGTTAAGAGACAGGAAATTGGCACTACAGTCGCTTCCATCAGACCTCCCAGGTCATTTAAACCACAATCGAACACAACAGTGACAACAGCACAGACCTCCGCAGTGGGTTGACGATGTCGCAGCGTAGAAGGTCCTGAGCCTCACTGGAGCTCTGGTCGTTTGCGGGGTCGGTGGGCCAGAATAACACACAGTCAGCTGAACTGCAGCAGGCGAACAGACTGTGGTGACAAAAGAGCACAGATGGGGCATAAAACAAGCAGCTGGGTGCAATCATCTTAATTCACATGAATCAGTGAAGTCTCCTTTGTGATTTTTCATGTTCAGCCTTGAAATGTATTGCTGCTGTTATTCTGCTTAATATAAATCAAAGGGGGTTTATCACGCTCACTTCGGCCTCCCTATTTTTATGATTTACATGAGTCACATTCAAAATAATCCTTATTGGTTATACACTACGTCTTGGTGCAGCCCCTCATTTCATCTCAGGCTCCTTCATTTGTACCTGTAGGTAGATTTGTTTGGCAGTCGTGGGTCATCAATCCTCCCATGCACACTCTCAATATAACAAATATGCATTGTGCAAAAAATACTGAAAGCGAAGATTAATAATAATTAATTTTGGGCATCATGTGGCCCACAAAACCGACAAAGCTATAATTTGTTCATCTGCGTGACAGCTTTGTTCAATTGAACAAAGCTGTTTTTAAACCAGAAAGCTTTGTCCAGAAGGAGGAAACTGAAACCCTCTGTGCAAAAAA